>JAGVVM010006845.1:0-20920 GCA_019149425.1 Psidium friedrichsthalianum
CACAGAAAGTGTGATCAACAGTAAAAGATGTAGAAAAAGCTAGGGTCTTGGAGTAATTGGCGGAATCAAATGAAAAGTAGAAGTTACGGGTCCAAAAATAGTTACAAGAAGGAATTGACTGTTGAGGTACATATATGAGTTTGTGTTAGAGAAATCCCGAAGTCAGATAATGAATGTGGTGTGAGCATTTATATATCTTTTTGACTCCATAAATCATTAGCAAAGCTTTTTTCTTAATGAGACATTTACCCTCAGTTTTTCAATGAAACAACATTGTTTTCTTAAGCCCACGTGGCACCATTGGTCAACATCATTTATTTTCTCTTGTCCCATGTTTTTCATGTTTTTTAAAGGGTTTTCTTATTTGTGGAAGCCTTTGACGGAACGCCCACACCTCCTACTTTCTGGCGTCCATGTTTTTTTAAAAGGTTTCATTTGATGGAATTTTGGGATTGCAGGGTGAATGTGTCACACAAGTATCAAAGTTGGAGATTTTTGCGTCACAAACACAGTTTAATATAAATGTTCATAGTTAGCATCATTGGGATTTTGGTTGCTTTTAATAAACGAATTTGCAAAATCTTTCCCATTATACCATGGCACGGCCAGGTATACGCCCATAAATCTTGAGTTTCATCTCTTTTCAACATTCACCCCAATAACCTTGTGTCCATATTTTTACGAGAATACCATTTGTTTTTTCATCGCTCGCCCGTTCCCCGAATCCTAAATTCTACACCCACCCAATACCAAAACCACTGAAAATCGAACCAGCTCAACCCTAACCAAGATGCTAAAAATGAGTTGTTGTAAGGAGGAAGAATTTGGTCTTTTTGTTTTTTTTTTTTTTTTTTTTTTTTTTTTGGTTTTTTTGTTTTTGGGGGGGAGGAGGTTTTCGGAGTGTCGATGGGGGGCCCAAACGAAAAAGTATGTAAATCGTCATTAGGTCAAAAATTGAGGTATGTTTTTTTGTTGGCAAGGAAAAGACCAATCACTGGGAATGACTCCCACTCCATTGCGCTATCTCTCCTCCCTCCCTCTCTCCTTCTCTTTGAGTTTCTTGTATAGTTTTAAGTGTGATCAACAAGGAAAAGAATTTTCAAAAGGGTCTTAGCGTAATTGGCAGATAAAATGAAAAGGACAAGTACGGTCCAAATCTAAGTTGAAAGAGTGGAATTGAACTCGTGAAGCCTGAATGTGACGATCACATACATCTCTCTCTCTCTCTCTCTCTCTCTCATCTTCTCTCTCTCCTCCTTCTCCTTGAAGTTCTTGTATAGTTTTTAAGTGTACCAACAAGGAAAAGAATTTTGAAAAAAGGTCTTGGCGTAATTGGCAGAACAAACAAATGAAAAAGTACAAAGTTATAGGTCCAAATCTAAGCTCAAAGAGGGAATGACCTCGGTGGAGAATGAATGTGATGATCACATACATCTCTTGGGATGATGGACCCATACCACGTTGTGTCCTTTGGTCACTGTTTGAGTGAATCTACATTGTTGGGTTGGCTTTCTTGGGTCCCGTTTCTGGTGCAACTTCACTTCACTTCCCTTTGCCCCTATTTCTTCTTGATGTGCACGACCAAAAATACGAAAGGGGAAAAAGGCCATAACAACTCCAAACCATTGCCTCTACGGTGCATTTGCTCTAAGTTTTCTTTTGGGATTTTTTGTGTTATAGAAAAAGTTGAGGATAAAGGTGTCACATAGACATAGTCTAGGTTTTTGTTGGCTTTTACTCAAAACAAAGTTTGCAAATTCTTCCCATTACCCATGCACAAGCCAGGTTTTTGATATTTTTCCTGTTCCAGAAGGAACCGGACTGCCCAAACAAGACCAACCATTAATTTTTATTTGTTTATTTTTCTCTTAATGTAACCTAATTTTTTTATTTCTTAAATGCATACCTAATTTTAATTAATATATTAATAAAGTCCCTTATGGCTCATCCTTACTAATAATTCACCAGTTTTCATTAGAAACTTCTGGAAACCGGACCAGAAGCATTCATCTCTACTTGACTTGAGGAGTCTGGCTTCAATTGAATGGCCTTGCAAACCCTTTTTTTTTTCTTTTTCTTTTTTTTTGGGGGGTAATCTTGAGTTCACCTCTTGAATTTGGAGATAAACAAATCGAACCGATTGGATCGGGACCATTTGTAACCAGATCGAGACCAGGACCGATGGTCTGATTCTCGATTTTAGAGGGGTCCAGTCCGGTTCCTGATTCCTAAAATTGAATTGAAGATTGAGTGGTCCGATTTCTGATTCAAGACATAGGATCGGACTGACCGCTCGGACTGGTTGAATTTTATGGTATGTCCAATCTACAGTAGTGCCCTTTTGACTGCTTATTCAAGGTTAGGCCATGTTGATGAAGGCAAGTAGAGTGTTTTATTTGTGTCCAAGTCTGATCAGGATTTGGTGATCTGGAATTCCTGATTTCTGGTTGTGGCCATCTTGTGTGTGGGTTAAGGGGTTGAAATTATTTAATGAGATGAGAAGCTTGGTAAGGTTACCTGATGGGTAAACTTTGGTTTGGGTTTGATTTCTGGTTTGGCAGACATGAGCTTGATAGGTGTCAGGAAAGTTGTACATGGACTTTGTCATGTTACCGGTCCAATGGAATCGCTTGTGAACCGAGAACTCCCATTCCGGCAAATTGAGAATTGGGGACCACCAGTCCGGTTCTCGATTCTTAAGGGAAATTAGACTGAACTGAGAACAATCACCCCTATTTGAACTTTCACCTTAATTAACCTTGTGTATATATGGATAGAATGCAATTCTTTCTTCCCAAATTCCCACACCTACCCAACACCCAAAACCAACTGAAAATCAACCACTCAAACACTAAACAAGATGCTAAAATGAGTTTGTAAGGAGCGATTTGGTCTTTATAGTATGTCAATGGGAGCTGCAAAAATAAAAGTATGTAAATTGGTCAATAGGTCAAAAAATGAGAGGAAAAGTACCAAAAAAGTCCACAAGCCTAAGTATATTACATTGGTACCAATTCAATCCTAGATTTTCTAATTGAATCAATTTATTCTTAAATCATTTTACAATAGTACCAATTCAATACATCTGGCCATTTAGGCCAAAAATCGTTGATGCAAATACTAATCATCTTACGTAATACCACCGGGCATTGATGTAAATTTTTTTAATCATTTTAAATAATTTATGTTTTTCTTTTTTTTCTTTACTTTTTTTTTTTCTCTCCCCATTTTTTTCTTCCCCTGTTCTTTTTTCTGGTGGCTAACTGGCCACAGGGTAGGGTTGGCCTCACTTGGCCCGAGGGGGAGCGTTGGTGAGGGCGAGGTCAGTGAGGCTCGCCCTAACCTAGGCAAGGGTCCGCCCCGCATCATTTTCGATTTGTTTATTTTTCATATTTTTCCTCACTATCTTCGTCCGACAATTAGAAAATTAGCCATTCCCATCTAGTTCTCTCTTTGAACATTTAGATGGTATGAATTTTTTTTTTTTTAACATTGATGCTCGTTTTTGCCTTCCATTGATGACCAACTTTGAGGTTTTACCCTCAGGATGATGTTTCAAATTGCTTGCGAATTGAGATATGTACGTTCTCATGACGGCTATATTATTATCTTCCCAGTCACAGTCGAGGGGGTCGATTTTTATTAATTGTTTTATGACATAAAGTTCAAAGGAAAATCTGTTCTTTTTTTTTTTTCCAATTATCAGCTAGTCAAAGTAGCAATTCGTGATTAATCAAGGAAAAAACAAGATGGTGTTTACACTCTAAGCCTTTTCTTTCGTAGTACATCATCAATATAAGAGTCCGTACTTTCAAAGATAAACTTATGATTTAATGCATATCTGTCCTAAATCCCTTTGGAAGGCGCGATTCCTTTTTTCTTTAGAGATTAAATTCAAATTTGTACTGTCGGAGAGTCTATGATGTGCATGTGTGGAAACGAGTTTACTGGTTGTTGAAGCACATATTCACATTTTACAAGTGTAGAAGTACTTCTTAATAATTAAGAGTTTTTAAACGATTTAGATTTTTAAAAAATAAACTTAAATTAGAAAACTAGTCGGTCCAATCTGGGTGGGTGGTTCGACCCTTGGAACCGAGAACTAGACAGACAATTGCCGATTCCAACTTTATGGAACCAACTAGGGACAGGACCAACACACCCGCTGGTGGTTTGTCCAATCAATTCCTTTTGCTCACCCCTATTACCAACATAAAAAAAAAAAAAAAAAGAAAAGAAAGAAAGGACAATATTGGTAAATTATATGGATATATTTGCATGGATCCGAATTACCTTCAATTATTCTTATGGATTTTGACTCAATTCAATTATTCAAGTCGATTCTTGAAGATTATCAAACAAGTTTCATCTCTTAAAGTGCTGAACTTTGAATTTCGGCACTTAATTGGGTTATAAAGTAGGCAGAGTTAGCTTTTTCAGATAAATATGTCTGACTATTATCTACGTTCCGTTTGTTTCGCAGAGAACAAATGATATGGAAAATAATCTCCTAAAAATGATAGCTTTTATTGCTTGCAACAATTAGCCAACAAACAAAATTCATTATAGACAACAATTAAATATTTTTGTGAAGACACAAAGATACTAGAAGTACTAATATTTATATACGGGCACTCACTTTGGAGATAATATTTTTTTTAGATCACTTAAGTGCCAAATCAAAGAAAAAACGATCGTTTTAGTGCCAATGACAAGAAATACTGGCGAACTCACCGGAGTTGGCACTTAAATAATTATTTTTTAAAAAAAAATTGACACTTAAGTGATTCAAAAAGTGACCACTTTAGTGCCAAATTAGAGGAAAAAAAGATCACTTTGGTGCCAACGGCAAGAAATTCCGGCAACCTCACCGGAGTTGACACGTAAATAATCGTTTAAAAAAATTGGCATTTAAGTGATCAAAAAAATATATTGACATTAAAGTGAGGGCCGTACACAAATATTGGCAATTGAAGTGTCCTTTTGCCTTTTCGTGGATGATGAAAAAAATTTCATTTATTCATTTTTCTATGCGATATAAGCGATCATTTTTTGAATTTTTTTTTTTTCAAATTGTTTGTTTTCAGCTAAAAAAATGAAACCCTAATGACAGTGTATATTCGCAAGACGCATTTGATTTAAAAGGTTAAGTTGAATTCCGGAGCATTATTGATTCGCAAGACGCATTTGATTTGAAAGATTAAGATGAATTCTATTTTCTGAAACTTTTCTTGCATGCATGATCATCTTTCCTAAAATGGTTAAGAATCTCTTGATGAGACGTGTCCATACAAGCTCGGGGTCTTCATCCTCGCTGTCTGAAAATGGGGACAATAATTGAACAACAAACATCCAATCTTGCTCTTTTAATTTCTGATTTTCCTTCCATAGTGATTACTCACATAAAAGCTTACACAGTAAAAAGTAAAAAACCAACTCGTGCCAGCAGAAAATCATCAAACAGGTGAAACCAGAAAGTAGGGAAAAAGGTGGGATGGCTAAGTGAAATGAATGGGGAAGGACAATTGTTTTAATCATTGTGGACTTGAGAAAAGATTTTCATTGTTTTTCTGGTGCGCAATTTTGTGTGAGAAAATAAAATAAAAAATTTAAGAAGATTCTCGATATCCGATTGCTCTCGATTTCAGACATTAAAGGTAAAAGTAAGCTTGTCCAGGGATATTTACAGAAATATATATATATATATATCTTGAGACTCATTTCATAGCGAACCTCAAAGTGACCCTGTTTCATCTTACTACTAATGCAGTCATTGACAAAAGAGATGTTGTTTCTAGTTACTCGCAAAACCTAGAATATGCAAAGTTAAACATCCATCGATCTGGTAGCCCTAGCCGCACTTTTTTCCTTTTCCTACAACCAAAAACTTCCATTGTTGGTCGTGACAAGCGGCCCTCTTTGTGCCAAATTAAGCCACAATCGTGGAGCCCAAAAAGGAGAGGACATATCCAACCTCAACGATCAATTAATCAATCCTCGTGATTTCTAGACCCTGGAGTCTTGATGCGCCTATATTCATTTCTAAACCCTAGAGTCTTTGCATGTGAGGTGTGATTTTCAACCTCTAATGATCGTCAAAGGATTTAGTTCGATTGCCTATCCGACCGCACGTGCTATCCTACAACAATTGAGGACAACATCATGCACTTCACTAGGTTGTTCTAATTTTAGAAGTCTTCTCTTGGTTGGCCACGTTCTAATGGAAGTCTTCGATTTGCATGCTTTTGCATGTTTCTAAATAGTGTTTAGGGTTTTGCACTAAACAAAATTCTCGCGTGAGTCGGCTACTTCTAATACTATGTCTACCACGAAATATTACCGAACCTTACATGGGTTAGTGTTCAGACAAAATTCGTTGTAATCCATGGAAGTTAAATTCTTCGTAATAAGGTTCTTCTAGATGATTTGTTATCTTTCTATATTACTAGCTGAAAAGGGGTTTAGAAAGGGCTTAATATAACAAAAAATCCTAAACTGCTACAGTTATAATAAATTTACTGTCAAACTAATATTTTGATAACCAAAAATCCCAAACTAATATATATATGACAAATTTACCAAGAACGAATATTTTGACCAAAAAAACTCTATACTAGTACATTTGTGATAAATTTATCATCGATTAGTTTTTCCATTAAATTGGGTTAATACCACGAAAAATTTCAAACCGGTACACTAGTAATGATAGGGTAAAAACTCCAAACTAGTACACTTGTCAACTGTCAGCGTCATCCAACTTAGTAATTTGATGGTAAAATTTAACGGAAACTAATGGGGAGTAAATTTATCATAAGTATACCGGTTTGAGATTTTTGATGGTTAAGAAGTTAATTTAGAGTAAATTTATCACAAATGTATCAATTTAGGATTTCCGTGATATTAATCTTCTAGGAAAACATCATCTTAAAAAGTGGCTCCATTGCTAGATGAACGGTCTATTCATAGACCATTAAGTGCGTGCTTCTTTTCTCCTACTGTCTTTAGGTTACGTGAACAAGATTATGATTGTCCCGAGATTGTCCTTAGTCGAAATAATACGTAAAGAGTCGACTTAGGTTAAAGAAGATGTAATACGTCAAGACATGCAAATGTGGTTAGTACATAAGACGACGAGCATGTCGACATTTTATTCAACGTCGTGGTGCCGCTCCACCAAGTTCGGATCAAGTTCAAGGCTCCGTGCATCTAGGCACGCCGGACCCGGTTGTTCTTGAGTTTCTCCATCTTTCTGGCCTTTCACGTCTTTCGCTATTCTTGGTCACCTGCCTTTGAAACAATGGCCGTGGTCCACTTTAGGACCGTGAACTGCTCGACTGCCAGTACACGAAGTTGTAGATTTTGTTTCTTTGACCATATGTGAGGCTCAAATCGAAGATCATCCTGTTCCTTTGACCAATTGATTTAAAAATCCCCTCGATTTGGATGGATGAGATTGACTCGCTTTGCCTCCTTAATATTTTAGCCCCTAATTTTTGATAGGTGATAATTGTAAGGATTCGACGCATAAACTACAAATAAAATAAAGCCTAAAGCGAGAAAGTGAAATCGACATAAGGTTTATACCGGTTCATTCTTAAACTAGGGCTACATCCAACGGAGGTTTCCACTATAAATAACACATCACACATCTTATTACATAACTCAATTACAAGCAAAAAAGAGTATATATATATATAGCAATAGCTATTCATTGGCTCAAACCCAAACTACCAATGAGAAAATATGGGCTCAGGTGCCTTTTTGTCGATGGGAAATATCGAACCACACCCCAATAATACGAACGTGGTTATTGACAAACTCTCAAAGGCCTTCGAATGAGTTTTACACTAGGCATATTCGACCTCGTTTCATTTGTTAAATTCTCTTCTATCACCAGTTTTCGATTAATGCAGTGGTACTTTTGTGATGCTTAAACGGAAGGTAGTCTGCTTCCGATGACTTTCAGTAATGCATCGGGAGAGGTTTTCTCCCGACTTTCGTCGACGCGCAATTGTTTCGCCTTTTAGCCCGTTTGTAAATCAATTTGCTTGTTATTGCGTATGGAAAACGATTCATCGCATATCGTGTAAGAATTGTATAGAGGAGAGATCAACGGATCGAAGTAGAACTTTGGGCCTGAACTCTGGACATCAAGATGGATCACGAAGAAAATTATATATTGATGCAATTTTCCTTAATTACTTTGCACAATCTTAGCCACGGACAATTGGACCATATTATTTTGTACAATTGCTTGAAATCGATCGAGTGATATAACAATTTTAGGGAAAGTTACTAAAAAAATCATAAACTCATTGTACTTGTGACAATTCATTCTTAAACCTTTTAATTGTGCTGATTTAGTCATAAACTTTTTCATATTTTGTCAATTGAGACCATCTAGCCACTATTGGCCGGAAATTGATGACATGGACGCTGATCGTCCTACTGAGCACAGTCGACGTTGATGTGAAAATTATTAAAAGAATTCATTTTTTTTAATTTTTTTTAATTTTTCTCTCTTTTTTTTTGACAAGGGATGGCGGGGGTTGTTGGGAAGTAAAAATGGAAAAAATACATAAAATAAAATAAAATTTAATATATATAAATTATCTGTTAATGTCGATTGTGCCATGTAAGACGGTTGTTGTGTAATAAATAAATTTCCCGTTAGTGTCGGTTGTGCCATGTAGAACAGTTGGCATCCACGTCATCAGTTTTCAAAGTAAGTTTGCAAAATGTAAAATGATTTAGGATTAAATTTGCGCAATTGAATAGTTCAAAGATGAATCAGCACAAGTGCAATAAATTTATAACTTTTTTTTTTGTAAATTTTTCATAATTTTAAGTGGCTTTTTTTTCCTTTCCCTTACATTGGCATGATATTATGACGTTGTTAAAGGTTACAACAGACATATGGACTTTCCCAGTTAATGGGTTATATAGGGTATTTCACGGGCTTTCTTATAGCCGGTTATCCGCACTTATACTCCTAGATTATTACTTAGCAACTTGTATAATCACTTAAGCACCATCGGCAATATTGCCGTTGATATATCTAAGTGGTATAACACTATACCGAATATCATTCTTGTTAAAGAATCGCATAACACTTGTCTATGTTATGCTAATAGATAAATTCCACACAATCTCAAATTAGCTAGGCGCATTTTTAAAGCTGTGTTGGTGCGGATAAGCCACAACCAAAGAAGACAATATCATGCTGATGTTAGGTACAAGTGAGGCCGCCCATTTAGCGGTATCAAAACCAATTTCACCCCACATTTACTTAGCATGTGTGGCTCCCCATATGTCAATTCCAATTTGCGCTTGAGAGAGGATATAGAAAGCATTTCATAACATTTCTCTCTCTCTCTAATTGTTGTAATATTGACTCTGCATAACAAAATTTTACAAATTAAGTCAATGCTAACAGTCTAGAAAAATAATGATAAAGGATAAAGGATACTAAAGATTACGTGGTTTGGTCCGAATATCGGTACCTAAATCCACGAGAAGAGCTAGCAAGGACAACGTTCTATAATCAGAGAATCAGAGTTATAATTGCTCAATATGCTTGTGTTTCACACACCTAAATTATACCTAAGCCCAAAGTATTTATAAATAAAATAACTTAATTAAATATAATAAACTCACGAAGCAAATCATCATGTTCAAGCCAAACAACTTGTGCACATACAGCTGAAACAAGAATGTCTTGCACATTCTTTTCTCTTTTCCTTCGTGCGGCTTATTCTCTACATGTTCTTGACTTTTTCTTATGTGGCTTTGGTCTTCTTTTATGGTACTCTATCCAAGACAAAAGCCCCTTTTTGTGCAGCTACTATAGGCTTGAGAAGCAAGAAAGCTAAACCCTTGCTTTTCTTGTTTCTCACACAAAGGCTATATTACCCCTACAAGTGAAACAAAATCATATATGTAGTGGGTCCCTCTTTTGTCCCATAGTGGAAGAAATTCTTTTATTTCCTTTTCTTTCTTCTATGGGCATTTCAAGGAAGCACACATTCAAGTCCTTTGAACAGTTTTATACGAGCCGAATATCAGTGAGTCCCTTCGTCTGAAGCCAATTGAGCCGAGTTTCGTACACGACTCAAACTCAAGATATAATTTAACAATTCTCCATCTTGGCTCGATGTTTGGAACCAAGTCAATAGTGCTCATCATCCATGCTGCTTTTTCAATACCTTAAAGAGTGCTCACTCTCTAAAGACGTTAATAGTGCTCAAGTAAAGCTTGAGCTTCGCAGTAAAAAAAAAAAAGCCTTAGTCACCATGTCTAGTGGGTCTTTTGCTGTCGCTATCTTTTTCCCAATAATCTTACCCTTTGATAAGACATCTCGATGAAGTGGTACCCAATGTTGAAATGCTTCATTTGCTCATGATAAGTCAGATTATATGCCAGATAAATTGCATCTTCATTGTCACAGTATATATCAACAGTTTTCTGTTCAAACCCAAAGTTTAAGAGCAAACTTTTTAGCCATATTGCCTCATTCGCTATAAAGGTTAGTGTCATGTACTCTGCCTTAGCTGACAACAAGGCAACATGATCCTGTGAGGACACCTTCCAACTAATTGCACCACTTGTAAACGTAAACAAATACCCTGCTAAAGACCTACATTCATCCAACTCATCTGCATGATCAGAATACACAAAACCAATGGTATCACATCCATTATTGTCCTTTCATTATATTATACCAAAGTCTATTGTCCCCTTCTAATATCTAACGATCCATTTCACAACTTCCCAATGAGTTTTATTATGGCACTTCATATAACGATTGACTACACTAACCGCTTGTGAAATATCAGGCCTAATGTAAATCCTAGCATACATAATACTACGCACTGCACTAGAATAAGGAATATGAAATATATGCTCCTCCTACTCCTCAATTTGCGGTGATAACTTATCTGAAAGTTTAAGGTACTTTGCTAATAGTGTACTCACAAACTTTGCCAACTGCATATTAAAACGTGCAACAATCTTCTCAATATATTTCTTTTGAGATGGATATAATATACATACAGTCTTATCACAAAAAATCTCTAATATCCAATGTCAAACATGTTCTTAACTGCCATTAGCATATCATCAACATATAATAGCTGATATATCAAATACCCATAATCTAGTCTCTTAAAGAAAACACGGCTATCCATCTATCTCTTTGAATAATTTTGACTAGCCATGAAAGCATCAAAACGCTTGTAACACCACCAAGGAGACTATTTCAACCCATATAACAATTTCTTTAACAAGCAAACGTGATCTTCCTTATCTAGAAAAGCAAACCTCTCTAGCTACCTCAAGTAAATATGTTCCTCTAATTCACTGTGAAGAAATGATGTTTTCACATCAAATTACTCCAACTCGAGATCCTATGCAGCAACTAAGATAGGTAAGACAAGAATGGAAGTATGTCTTACCATAGGAGAAAACACCTTATTGTAGTTAATGCCCTCTCTTTGTGTATAGCCTTTCTCAATAAGTCTCGCTTTATACCTTACTGCCTCAACACCAATAATGCCCTCTTTTCATTTATAGACTCATTTACTTCTGACAATTTTCTGGCTCTTTGGTACTTTAACTACCTCTCATGTCTGATTTCGATGGAGTGGTTCAACCTCTTTACTCATAGCCCCTAATCACTGCGATGACTCAAAACCAGCCATTGTCTCAACGTAAGACGAAAACTCATTTGTCCCCACCTCATCACCTACAATCAAGGCATAAGTAATATTTATATAAGCATAACGTGCCAATAGTTTAATTTTCTTTTTCTATATGTCTGTAGTTATATTATATTACAGATGTGTTGGTTATTTAGTATCACCGAACTTCAAGAACTGTGGCCTCATTTGCAATCTCAACTTATGTTACCTCCAACTTCCTAAATTAGAGTCGTATTAATTGTAGTGACTCCATTATTACCTCAGAGGATGTAAATTAAGATTGATATGTCTTTCTTGATAAGTGTCCTTAATGAGAATGTTATTCGACTTCGCCATGAAAATTCCATATAGTGAGGCCAATGGTCCATATCCCAATATGAAGGTATTTTGTATATATCGCGAAATATATTCATAATAAGTTATAGAGGGTGCAGACTACCAGAAAAACATGCGACATCATTTTGTTAAAGGATTAACTTACTCCGAATGTAGTCCTAGAAATTTTTATCTCTATCAAATTTAAGACTTATGACTTTGAATTTCCACACGTGCACAATGAGGCAAGATGAAATATTTGAATCTAAGAATAGTGTTATTTTTTTTTAAAGTGGACACTAAATTAGCGCCACATTAAGTCCACAATAATATGACTTGCGGCCATAATATATGCGAATTTGAATACAACTATTAGAGAGAAATATAGCAAAATCAAGAGAGATTTGGGGCGGCATGCTTTGGTGATGTCTGTGCACAAAAGTGAGAAGGTAAAGGGAGAGAGAAAGAGAGGGACCGAACACAAAGAACAAGAAAATTAAAGGAATTGTGGCAGTAGAATTGGTGTGCGCAAACTTGGAAGGAGGAGGGGCTACCATGAGTAAGGAATTAGGAGAATAAGAAGAAGAAAAGTGCTACATTGCTATTGACTTCTTGCATGCACCATGGTTAGGTCATCATAAGCTTTGGCAGCCCAAACTTCCATCGCCTCAATTCTTTCCCTCATCTTCGTGTGATCCGCTAGATTAAGAAGAAAAGAAAGAAAAATGGAGAGTGGGGAGCTCTTGGTAGAAGAAAGGAGAAAGAAATAAGAAGAAGAGAAAGGTTAAGAGAGGAGCTTTCTAACCGTTGATTCGCCATATACCACCGCTCCTTCCACCGGAGTCTAAGGCCACCGTCTCTCTCCACCAACGCTAATGATTCAAGGTGAGTAAATTCCCTTTCTCTTACCCGTCCTTGCTCCATCATATTTGTTGAACTAAGGGAAATATCATACAAGTTCTAGGCCGAATCATTATGCCACGGTGGAGGTTGTTCGCGAGTGAAATTAGTTGGAGTAATAGTAGTGGATTTAGATGATAGAGGGTTGGTTCGTGAGCAAATTTCAATTGCGTAGTTTATAGGGATTAATTTTGTCATCATCCGGGTCGACTCATATTGTACGTAGTTGAGGATGGTCTGAATATTATTCATGGAACATAAGCGATTGTTTTCCGGCACAGTCTATGGAGCAAAGTGATGAGATAAGGCCACAGATTCTATATGAATGTGGTTTAGATGTTGAACAAGGATGAATAGCTCTATGAATAAGAGTGTAGCATTGGGACACACGGAATTGATTTAAGGGTAGAGTGAGGCCGAATGGTTCAATCATAATTATGTACCATTGGAACGAAATTTTCAAGCTTAGGGAATTGAATGTTAGATTACAAATGTAGGTTGATAAATGAGGTAACCGAGAGGGTGATATTTAGTCTTGAGGTAGTGTGCAAATAATCAACTTGAGTGACGTTTCGCGAGCAGGTTAGATGTGGACAATGTCGGGCTAATATAGTTACTTTTGGCATGAATCACTAGTTTGTATGTGATTAGCTTGGACTACAAAACATGCCATAACATTATGTAGCTGATTCTTAACATGCAAAGTTAGGAAGTTTCAAGTGAATGAAATGCGAAAAATACGAACCGTAATGTTTCCCAGTTAATTAGATTGTTAGATTTGTTCATGTCATATAAGGTATTCCTCTATATTGTTGTATCAATATCTTCTGCATAACATTTACACTGGTATTGCAAAGCATTGCATCCAATTGTTGAACAGGGTTGAGGGCCATAAAGAAAAAGGAAAGCAAATATTTCCTAGTGGGAGACGGGATGCCTTGGCTGGTGGTGTTAAGAAGACCGCGTGATATATAACGCAAAGTCTTGAAATGAGGATATCATGGCAGAGAGTGGCCATGAGAGTTAACGGCAACATCGAAAAAAGGGTACTAAAGATATGAGTTGGTAATTAGACTTGGGTGTGATAACGATGAGAGATATGCATGGGAATACATGCATTCATACACATATCATTCATGTGATATATGACTACATTTGAATCTTTATCTAATGCTTTAAATTGATTACTAGTTAGTGGGCTTGTGAACTTGAATAATATGATGAATCGAGCAAGCGTCAAAGTGATCGAATTTACTCGTTAAGTTACTTATACTTGTGGTATCGTTTTTTTTTTTCCCTTTAGAATGACAGGTATGGGGTCCATCTCGATTCCATCCGGATCTCGTTATAGCCTTCTCATTGAGTTGGAGACAGAGACTTGGGACTTTAAAATCCTCAACGAACACGGGATTACTTTCACCCGTGTAATCACTACCCTAAAGGTCGATGTGAGAGTAGCCCTTATAACTAACAAGTAGGTATTTGTGTTCATCGTGATCGATGGACAATGCAAGGGCCCTATCCCACACGACCTATTTGATGGGGGCGACGATGATGGTGGGGATGATGGCACGACTGGAGCCACCGGTGGAGGGGTGGTTGCAGCAGCGACTTAGGTGGATTCGAGATGATCAAGACACATTTTTGGAAGACCGCGATCCTAGAGTTGGAGTCTCACTGCATTTTGTTCTCAAATTGGTTAGGAGATAAGTTGGTTGTCTATAGATGGGGTTAGGTAATCATGGTACCCCTAGGTTCATTTGTGTGTGTGTGTGTGTGTGTCATCTAATGTAATCCATAGGAACTTGTATTTATGAAATATAAGTAATGATATTATGGTATTTATCTTGCGTTAAAAATCTGATTAACCTTCTCCTATGCAAATTGAAAAGTTTCGTTGCATGAGAATTAATCATTGGATTAATATTGTTTATTAGACATGATGGCCTGGGACGTTACAACTCTAATGATGGCACTCATAGTGGGGTTCTACATCCGAGGTCCGGAGTCTCCACCTGAAATTCCACCTCACTACTAACACCAAGGCCTGTTTGCTCTGCTGGTAGTGTCTCAAGACCCTTCTATCGAAGCATTATAGTCTTGTCAAAGATCACGTCTCTACTAATGAGAAAATTAGGAGATCTGGGATCAGTGCACCATAATTGGTAGCCTTTCATCCCATGCGCATAACCTAGAAATATGCACTTCTTCGACCTTGGCTCAAGCTTACCATTACTCGCATGAGCATAGCAATACTCGCACGAGCATAGCAAGACATCTAAATACTCGTAATCTAGAGTAATCAATAGGTTTCCTTGATTGTACTTCCTCTGGAGTCTTCCACTCGATAGCAGATTATGGAGATTAATTAATCGGGTAACATGTCATATTCACTACTTTGACCCGAAATTCCTTACCTATTCCAACATGCGAAATCATGCTCTGAGCTCACTCAAATAAATTTTTGTTCTACCGTTCTACCATGTCATTCTGATGTGGTGTCCTAGGTATTGCACAACGTCTCACAATTTCTTCTCTCTCACAGAACTCGATAAAATCTTTACCACAAAACTCCATGCCATTGTCTGTTCTCAAGCACTTGATATGTTTATCTAACCACTTCTCAATCAATGTTTTAAATTTCTTGAATCGATCAAACTCATCAAATTTGTGTTTTAGAAAGTATACCCATACCTTTTTAGAATAATTGTCGATAAAAGTCAACATATATTGGTCACCTCTTTTTGAAGGAATCGGAGGCAGGCCCTAGATGTCTAAATGAATATACTTAACTAGTTGCTTAATCGAATGAATACATGTAGTAAACTTAATTTGACGTTGCTTTCCAAAGATACAATGCTCACATTAATCTAATTTACCTGTTTTCTAACTTTTTAACAACCTCCTGTCACTCAGCATCGCCATACCTATCTCACTCATGTGACCCAAGTGCATATGCTATAACTGAGTTAAATTAGAATCTGACTCACCTGATGAAACTGCAGAAGCTCCTATCACAGTCTCTCCCATTATATGATAAAGCGAACTCACTTTCTTCCCTTTCATCTCTGTCATGGCCCCTCGAGAGATCTTCAGCACTTACTTACACAAGATATCATCGAGTGTCCCTAGAGAAAAATAAATGTTTTTCTTGAGTTCCATACGTGACTCACGTCTGTCAACGTGTACACCACTCCATCATGCATACGAATCTAAATTGTCATTATCCCACAACCTTGTAAGCTATGTTATTTCTCATCTGAATTCTACCACCATCTGCAATCTGGTAAGTAGTAAACTAGTTCTTATGAGGCGTCGTCATATGATAAGAACACCCCGAATTTAGCACCCATTTGTCTCTTAACGAACCTATAGTCACATACAAAACAACCTTTGCATCACTGGTGCTCTCTTTAGCAATATTCGCCACATTGCCTATGGCCTTTTGTTTGTCACCTTTATTTATCAGCTTTGGATCATTTCTCATAATGTGGCCCTTCTCATGACACTCAAAATACTTCCGGCATTCTGTGGACTTCTTACGGTGTGATTTAGACCTTCTTTTACCTGTGCTTCTACTGGAGCCCTAATGTTGATCTCTACCTCGAATCACTAGTCCCCAAGCTACATTCTATGCTAGTATGTCATTTCGTAACTTTCTCTACCACTCGTTAGAAAATAAGGTAGCTCGTAGTACACTCCCATAACAGTGAATCGGTAAAGTGCTTTCATGAATCTGGTAAAAAGGTCAACAACATCATCCCACGTTCTTCATCATCTAGTCTTACCGACGTTCTTTAAATATATCGTGAGTTTATTAAATTCATCTAGGTGGATTCTGGTAAAAGTACCTTCATTATATCTAAATTGAAACATCCTCTTTAACGTATATAAGCGATTATTCAAACCCTTCATTACATAAAGCACCTGAAGTTTTGCTTATAATGCTATGGTATCCTTCTCTTTGCCTACTTTTATTAACACTTCATCCGATAAATTCAATAGGATTAACTACTAGTTTTCCTCATTAGCACATACTTTTCAGTATTTTTCATTATTTTGGGCAACTTAGCATTGCCCTCCAATACTTCTGCCAAATCCTGAGTTGTCAATAACGCCTCTATCTTGAGGCTCCACAACTCAAAGTTGTTCCTCCCGTTAAACTTCTCAATTTCTGCTTTCACTGCAAACATAATTACAATAATAGAATATCCAGATAATAATTAAACAAGCAAAAACCTCAAATCAAAATCTAGAGTATCTGATCCCAAGCTTTGATACCAATTATTGTAATATTAAAGCGAAATAACAGGATTTTGCAAATTAAGTCAATACAAAAAGCTTAGAAAAATAATGAGGAGCGATAAAGGATACCAGAAATTATGTGGTTCAAGCCAAATATCGATTCCTATATCTATGGGAGAAGTTAGCAAGAACAATCCACTATAATCAGGTAATCATAGTTACAATTGCTTAATATGCTAATGTTTTTCACACTTAGATTTCACCCAAACCCAAAGTATTTACAAATAAAACAACTTAACTAGATATAATAAACTCACGAAGCAAATCGCCATGTTCAAGCCTAAACAAGTCGTACATGTACGGCCGAAACAAGAACGTCCTACACGTTCTTTTCTCTTTTCCTTCGTGCGGCTATTATCCGCAAGTTCTCAACTTCTTCTTGTGCGGCTTCGGTCTTCTTGTGTGGCAGTCTATCCAAGACAAAAGCCTCTTTTTGTATAGCTACTACAGGCGTGAGAAACAAGAAAGCTAAACCCTTGCTTTTCTTGTTTCTCACACAAAGAATATATTACCCTCACAAGTGAAACAAAATCATATATATAGTGGGTCCCCCTTTTGTCATGTAATGGAAGAGATTCTTTTATTTCCTTTTCTTTCTTTTGTGGGTATTTCAAGGAAGCACACGTTCAAGTCCTTTGAACAGTTTTGTATGAGCCAATATCAGTGAGTCCTTTCATCTGAGACCAATTGAGTCAGGTTTCGTACACGGGTCAAACTTGAGATATAATTTAATGCTGAGATTTCACTAGATCTTATATACAGCCTTTGTTGAGATGCACGTGTGAGTTGTGTTAGAAAAGTGCCACATTAAGAAATTGATGTGGGATTGAGCAGTTAATATATCTCAGATGACTCACAACTCATTGACTTGAGATTTTGAGTGAAGATGAATCCAACTGAATATGTTAACGAGCTCGGACTTGAGCTTCCTATAAACGATCTCTCCAGTGAAAGTATAGACTTTCTGCTGGCACTCCCAACGTCTCCTCAACCCATTCTTCGAGCTTTTAAAGTAGATGGTTTTATATACGACTTTTGATATTCTAATGCGCACACTTATGTTATGCTCTTCGAACCAAGATATCGCTCAATGTGTTTTAGAATCGGATACGGGTGATCACAATCGAATAACGAACGCACTTAAACATAGGTTGCGAGAGAGACCAAGCCGATACTCGAACACTCTTGTCGTTCAAGGAAAACCAGTGCATCAACATCAGATTAAAGCAAAGAGAAAATGGAAGCAACTGTTGTAGCCGAATGCTGAGTTCAACATGATGGTTACTTGAGAGAACAAAAATACAACAGGAGAAGGAAGCCTGTTCTTCTGTCGTTTGTCCTTAAAGTTGGACTTGATGAACCATCCGATGCACGTCCAACACGACCCACCAAGCCCTAAAACAGAGAGCTTTCACGTATATCTCGAAACAAATGCCTTGCATGTTACCCACGAATCATCTTTTCATGCTCGTGTCCGAATCGGGTTCGCTCCGCCCTTTGGAGTGTCCATTTGGTTTTGTTTTAGCTCTCGGCATATTTGTTTGTTTGTTTTTTTTTTTTGGTTCAAATGGTACTTTGATCTATGTGACCAACCTCAAAATATTTTTTTTTATTCTTTTTTCATTTCATAACAGGATATCCAAACTTTACAACTCAACTGATCTCCACGATTACGGGTATAGATAAACTGTCCATTCAGGAGATCAGGAGCTCGGGAGGGGAGGCGGGGGGCGGCCAAGGTGGAAATGGGGGGAACAGGGGAGGACGAGGGCTGCGGCGAGAGAAATTATCACTATTCGCTCACTCATTGTCGCAGGGCCGTGCTAAATGATGGACCCAGCTCGACCATTCAAGAGCCAAGCACAATCCAACTCCTACTCAAAGCATAAGTTTTTTCTTTTTTGCGACTGGGTATTTTCGCAACGACCTACTCTTCTCTCTCTCTAGACAATCTCATATATATAATATAATATCATATATATATATATATATATATATATTATATAATATGCATGCCACCAATCGAAATTACGTTCTTACACTCCTATTCATGTCGAGGAGGAGAGGCTTCATATGCTCGTACATAAGCATGAAGACTGTCAAAACATGTGTTTTGGGCATTGTGTTGGTGTGATGAGAATTGAAGTCTTCGAATGCCCCTACTCCTTTTGAGTAGACGACGAATGAAAGTGTGAATCACAAACGAGGTCCGATGCTTTGACCACGACGATGAATAATGAAAGAGGGCTGAAATGTCGTGCCATCAAAATTCAAGGCGTTCCTAAAGTGCAGATAATAGTTGGGACAACAACGTGCGTTTTTGAGACCGGGGTCAAATTCATCTTCAAAGTAACAAAATCTTCCGCCTATTCGTGAAAAATAAGTGAAGTGAAAAAACATTTTTCTGAAAAGAATGCGTATATCCTTGTTATAAAAATGAACGAAACTAACGATCATCTTTGTCATAACAAAATATGTAGACATATACATTGTCAATAATGAAATATTTTCATTGGGTAACTGTTCCAAGCGATATAAGCGATCTTTTTAGGAAAATATTTTACCAATTTTCATTTTTTTCACGAAACAAAATTGAGCCAAAAAGTAATGAAGGTTCTCGGCCCAGAGTCAGAGATATTCTGATCATGACACGGAAATCTACTGACTAAGGGGTCGGGAAGTACGTCGCCATTTCCTACTCGGTGCATTGTGTCATACGCCAAACTATGTGAGATCCGTCCGCCTGAACCTGTTTACAACTCGATACGCAGATCATGTTCGGTAATTACAGGAGCCCCTCCACTTAAATAATCACTAGCGAAGTCTCGCATCACGTAGGAAATCAATTTAAAATAGATGAATCTCCATGCAACGCCTCTACAAGAAGATAAATTTAAAATATGTATATCGTAACACAAGCGACGCAAATAAATACTTATTGCGCATAAATGACAGCAAAAATAGCTTAAAACGCACTAACAAATAGGGGAAAAGTAATAAGTGTCCATAATTTATGGTTGTGAAAGGGCTTAAACATATTTTTTTTCTTGGGCTCATCGAGGGAGATATGCCCTACTGGATCTAATCACGTGATTAAAATGTCAGGGCGGGATTTGGGCTAGTTCTAAGACGAAATTAAAGTTGTAACAAATTAAGATTATGGTGTTTCTCGGGTCACAGTGAACTTTGTATATGACCATAAGCTGGTCTCAAGCGAAGCCCGGTTCTGGGCCAGGATGTTTGGCCCTAGAACAATTTCATATACCCTTAACGACCACGCTGAAGCTAACGCGTTTCGGGAAAAAAAAAAAAAAGTTTATCGCAATAAATGAAATGCTTTTCGAAGAAATATTTTTGAGAAAAATATTTTCACTTTTCAGATTACGGTACTCATTCCCTACGTGGAGGGTGCATATTCCTTTGACCGTACCTGTTCTTTAGATTGAACCGATCATTTTTAGTAAATTAAATTCGTGAAAGGGTGGAAAATTAATTCGCAAAAAAAGAAATTCACTCAAACAACAGCGCTTGGATTGGAAAATGACTTCTGCCCTCCCGCATAGTGTTCTGACAAGTGATCAAGTTCTTGAAGCGCTTAATAAAAAACCCGATTTAGTACCACATACTATTCAAACATCTTCGAGCACACTACATCAAACCACCCAATTTGAACGGGTATAGTAACGACCTGGCCACCACGA
>JAGVVM010006846.1:0-16846 GCA_019149425.1 Psidium friedrichsthalianum
TTGAAACTCAGGCAAGCACAGGCCTAAACCCAATTTAGAAAGCAGTATAATACACTCTGCTAGGAGTGTAAATTGACACAATGAATTCAAGGGAGGATTTCAAGAATCACACAAAATGCAGATCAGATTCTCATGAGTGGTCGGTCTTAAGTCCCGCAGTTGCTTCAATAAACACTTTCCTGACCAACCCCACCGTGGCTCGATAGCCCTCCCGCTCAGGCCACGTTATAAATCGTGCGGGCCTGTGCCTCAATCGGTGTCTAAACACTCGAAGTTGGTACCCTTATCTCTTCCAGCTATCCCATACGACACGTTCAGGCGTAATTGTCAGAGACTTTGCTCAATTGCACTGTGATCGGGGGCACCTCTTTTATCGCTCCTCCGTTTCTCGGTGGCTCTCTAAAGCGGCTGCCCGGGGGCCGTGCGCCGCACGGTCTATGCAGCTTCGCCAAACGCACATGTCTCATGCAATATGCAGATCAGGTATGAGCATCACAAGCTGTCCTCCATTCATCTGGGTTTAAATCTTCCGTGCAAGTCGTTTGTTACATGCTAATCCAAATGTTGCCCACACGTGTTGCCCATTCGCCCCAAATACATTTAATTGGCCTAAGCCAATCGTCCGTGGCTCGATCTCGTTGTCGTTTGTGGCCCAACTTTCCGTTCTAGTCGTCCAAGTTCACCGTTCAAGCTAGCACACGTCGTCGTTTCTGAGCTCGAACTCAATTTTTAGGTAGCACATTTCTAAATACTTAGAATACGGGTATGCTAGAAATTAAATATTTTATAATGAAAATATTTAATTTCTTGGATGTTAAATGTCAAATATTTGCTGCTAGCCATAACCATAAATTGGTCTTTTTGCGAACTCTAGAAATTACTATGTGTGCTGAATTGCTTGTCCTTGAACCTAAACGACTAGAATGGAAACCGGTCCTAAAATGCTAGAGTTTGCAACACAAAGATGCTTGGTTATTACATTTAATGTATTTGAGGTGATTTGAGTGCTCGTGTGAATAATTTTGGGATTTGCATGTACAAAACGGACTTGCACGAGTATTTAAAAGTAGAGTGAATTGGAGGACTTTGTGATGCTCATACTGATCTGCATATTGGCATGAAGACATGTGCGTTTGGCGAAGTGCATAGAACCGTGCGGGACGGCCCGGCAGTGTTTAGAGAGCCCCGAGAAATCGGAGCGATAAAGAGGTGCCGATACAGTGCCATTGAGCAACAGTCTTGCACTTACGCCTGAACGTATTCGGTACGGGATAGCTGGAGAGATAAGGGACCAACTTCGATGTGTTTAGACCACCGGGAGTTGAGGCACAGGCCTGAAGCATTTATAACATGGCCATGACGGGAGGCTATTGAGCCACCGTGGGGTTTGGTCGGAAGTGTTATTGAGCCACTGGGGACTTCTTCAAGAGAATCATTGAGCATCTGCATCTGCATTTGTGTGATCTGAAATCATTGAATTCATGTGTCAATTTACACTCTAGCATGAGTCGTATACTGCTTTCTAAATTGGGTTTAGGCATGTGCTTGCTGGTTAATCACTCATATGGAATTTTGAGGAGATGGAGAAAATGCCCTTCTAGTGAGCGCTAAGCCCTTCTCTTAAGGAATTTTGAGGAGGTTGCATGTTTTATTTGTTTGGGAGAACATTAGGAGAATTTGTCAATTTTTTAAGTAATTAAATGTGCTATTTATCATCAAGGTAATGTAAAATGAACTTGTATTGTAGGAACCTCAATTTTCGATCATTTTCTGACTAAAGCATAGAGTCCTTGAATTGTCAAACTTGGTTGCAATACTAGTTATAAGCGTAACATATGTTCTAATGTGAGAGCATAAATTGTGGTGGTAAATATGAAAATTTCATTATGGAAATAGAGAAGGATTTTTTAAAGCATAGTCACTAGCTTTCGCAGATCAATTCTACCATGTGTTAAGATTAAGTAATATGTTAGGTTTCTTTAGCTATGAAGATTTTACATTGATCCTGGTTCACTATGAGTCATGATATGGCAAAGAGAATGAGCTATGTCGCCTGTCAGGAAAACTGTTGGAAATTAAATCAAATTCATGAATGCTATCGATACATGAACCATGACCGTTCGACTCCCAAGACTTGTCTTAATTGTAGTGTTGTTTTCAAGACTCATTATTAGTTAAGTCTTTCAAAGAGTCTGTTCGTATCTAATGTGTAGTAAATGCTATGTATATACATGTGTCTGTTCATATTTCGAGAGTAGATCAAGATCTTGTAACACCTATAAATAGCGTGTCTTGTAACCATTTCAGTATGAGTAAATCGATTGTGATACAGAATATTGAAAGGCCATCTCGGTCTCCTCCTCCTTTGTAATTAGAGTTAAGTTGTGAGCGTTTGTGTGAGCTTCACTTTCGATTTATCCCATCAAATTGGTATCAAAGCTATGGTTTGTAATCATGGCCTCAACAAGGAATCAGCTTCCTTTTCAATATCCAAGCTCACCAAAGAAAACTATGGTAATTGGCTTCTCGAATGAAAGCCATACTCGATGCCCAGGGTGTATGGGATCTTGTCAATAATGGCTATGAGAGCAGATGAAGAAGTCGTATTGAATCAGACTTAGAGGAATAGTTTGAGAAGACTCGAACAAGAGATCAACTTGCGTTATCATCATCTATCAAGCCTTAATGATTCTATGTTCGAGAAAGTCTCGAATGCTACCATGTCTAAGGAGGCATGGAGATCCTTCAAACCACGCACCAAGGAGTAGAGAAAGTGAAAAAGATCGCCTTCAAACTTTGAGAGGTGAGTTTGAGATATTCTGTATGAAAGAATCTGAGTCGATTTCTATTTATTTCACAAGAACTTTAGCGATTGTGAATCAGATGAAAGGATGGCGAAGATGTTTCCTGATGTTCATGGTTTTGAAAAAATTCTGCGTCTCTAAAAAGAAACAACCACATCTTATTGCTATCAAGGAATCTAAAGATCTGATACCATGACAAGGATGAACTTCTGGGATCTTTGCAAGCTCATGAAGAAAGACTAAAAGAAACAATTCTAAGCCATGGAGGAAGTACTTCAAATTGTTGACTATCCAGATGACAAGAGCCAAGGAAGAAACCTGTACAAACCAATGGGTCAATCAAGATAGAGATCGAGGTCGCGGTCAAGGCCGTTTCCACGAAAGAAGCCGTGGATGAAGCAGAGAGATGTCACCAGAAGCAACGCGTGTTACCAGAATCAAAGAAGTACTCGGGGAAGAGGAGGAACACATATGACGGTATGATAATCAAAAATTTGATATTATAATTTGTAATAAAGTTGCCATTATGCTTCTGAGTGTTGGCAAAAAGAAAGTATTGCTGTAGATGAAAAGGCAAACTTGGGAATGATGCTGATCAAGTTCTTTTATTGGCATTAAAAAAAATAGATGAGAAGAATGATATGTGGTACTTGGACACTGGAGCAAGTAAGCACATGTGCGGCCAAAAGGAGATGTTTCCCAGTTGAAATGAGATAGTAAAAGAAAAATTTCATTTGGTGATAATTCCCAATTCTTGTCAAAGGGAAAAGGTACGATTCTGATTCATTTGTAGAACGGGGCTTCAGTTTATTGCTAACATGTATTATGTGTCGAAAATGTCAAGCAATATTTTTGAGCTTGGGACAGGTTCTAGAGAAAGGCTATACAGTGCATATGAAAATTTCAGCCTTGTTTTGAGAGATCGCAATAATAAATTGGTTGCGAATGTGAAGATGTCAAAGAACAGGATGTTCACTCTCAACATAAAAATGAAATGTCTAAGTGTTTTCAAGCATGTGTAGACAATCCTTCATGGTTTGGCACTTGAGGTTCGGCATCTCAACTTCGGTGGTCTCAAGTTATTATCTCACAAGAAGATGGTGTATGGTTTACTGAATATTGATCATCCTGATCAACTTTGTGAAGGGTGTGTATTCCGTAAACAGCCTCGAACAAGCTTTCAAAGGAATCAACTTACCGAGCAAAGACGCCACTAGAGCTATTCATTCCAATGTATGTGGACCAATCACTCCTCAATCCTACGGTAATCATCGGTACTTTGTTACCTTTATTGATGATTTTACTTGAAGGACATGGGTATATTTTTAAAAGAAAGTCAAAGTGTTTGTTACTTTTAAGCACTTCAAGAAAATGTTGAAAGGAGAGTGGGTCATTTTATTAGTTCTTGAGAATTGATCGTGGAGGTGAATATACTTCCGGTGAATTCATAAATTCTGTGATTATCATGGCATTCATGTTTCTTAATGGCACGTATTCCCACAACAAAAGGCGTACTGAACGAAAAAATAGAACTATTCTTGATATGGTTCGCAGTATGCTAAAAAGCAAAAATCTTCCGAAGGAGCTTTGGGTGAAGCTGTCATGTGTGCAGTTTATCTACAAAATCGATGTCCCATGCAAGGACTCAATGGTGTGACTCCACAAGAAGCATGGAGCGGGAAAGACCTAGTGTTTCTCACTTGAGAATCTTTGGGAGCATTGCATATGCTCACGTACCTCAACTAGAAAAGATCGAGTGAAAGAGAAGAGCAAACAATTTAAAGTGTATGTAAGCAGAGATGTGAAATTCAATGAAAAAGCTGTGGAGGACATTCAACGAGTTGATACAACAATTTGTGATGACTCTATCCAAATGGAGACAGAAGATCACTCATCAATTCCTTCTCCATATCCTCTCCATCATCATCAACGTCCTTGTCAAATGGTGACGAAGAGCTGCTAGTACCAAAATCAAGGAGACTATCAGAAATTTATGAAGCTACCAATGAGCTTCACCTTGTATGTCTTCTTGCAGACTGTGAACCACTTGCTTTTGATGAAGCTGCCAGAGAATCAAAAATTCAAAAGGGTGCGATTAAGAAATAAACAATACAGATATATATAAGACAAATGGGGACTGTAACTGGGAGGATAACTAAGGGATTTTATCGAAGAATATCAGGGCAAAAGGATCGGTACAAATGAATTTTCTGATGGCCTGTGTTAATCACACAATTTCCTACACAAAGTTGCGACTCCCTACTACCGTGTCAATTGAGGTTCGGTGACGTGCTGTCGTCCAGGATACAACGGCGACGTAGCGTCAATGAGCGTGAGCACAACACTCCAGAGCCTTCCGGCACACTTAACAAAGCAAGACTGAGAACACGTATTCGGGAAACACGCAAGAGAGGAAGAGGAAATTCGGGAAAAAGGAAGGGCTGAACGCAAAAAGAGAGAGTGCTTTTTTCGTCGGTGTGTGTATTTGGAAGAAGAAGACCTCTATTTATAGAGAATGTGTGGGGGCATTTCGGAAAATAACGGCTCATAAAACCATAACTGCAGGTCCTCTTTTCGCAAAATATATAGAGTATGGGTTTTGTCGCGAGGCCCTCTTTTCGATCCTACATTCGTGTACGCAGGTCGTGCGCTCGCGCCCAAATTTCTGCTCGTCGGCTTAGATTTGCACACCCCCTAGCGCCTGCGCGCGAGGCATAGTTCTTGTGAAATAAAGTTACCTCCAAAAGAGTGGAACTCCATATAAGCACAACAAAAGCCTTCTTCCTTTTCTATGTGGAACTAGGGTTTATCGTGCCATGGATGAAAAATTGTGCCCTCGATAATTGTGCCCTTGAGATCAATTTTCTATTCACCCATATTTCCAACAGCTGCCAAAGAAGAAAATGGAGAAAGCCATGGATGAAAAATGAGCCATCAAGAAAAATCAAACATGGGAACTTGCTTATCTTCCGAAGAACAAACTGGCAATCGGTGTTAAGTAAGTGTACAAGACCAAGAAAAACGAGAAAGGAGAGGTTACTCGTTATAAGGCCAGGCTCGTTGCAAAGGGTACAAACAAAAAGCAGGCATTGACTATGACGAGTTATTTCTCCTGTCATTCGAATGGAAATGATAAGATTAATGCTCTCCATTGCAGCTCAAAATCGGTGGCTAATCTATCAAATGGATGTCAAGTCGCATTCTGAATGGCGTTCTTGAGACCAAATTTATGTCGAGCAACCCAAGGGGTTTATCGTGAACGGTCATGAAGACAAAGTGTTGTGACTAAAGAAAGCTCTGTATGGGCTTAAACAAGCACCAAGAGCTTGGAATTCCAGAATCGATGCTTATTTCAAAGCGAATGGCTTTGTACAATGTCCGTACGAACATGCACTTTACTTGAAGCAAGAAAAGGGTGATGTTTTATTGCATGTTTATATGTTGATGATCTTGTCTTTACAAGAAATATTCTGCATTGATCGAAACTTTTAAAGCGTCGATGGTAAAAGAATTCGATATGACGATAATGGTCTGACGAGTTATTTTCTCGGCATTGAATTAAAGCAAAGTGGAGATGGGATTTTTATTTCCCAAAAAGGATATGCTGAAAATATCCTTGAAAAATTCAACATGAAGAATTGTGCGTCGGTTATTACACCGATGGAGAGCAGTGCCAAACTTTCGAAGTTTCAATGAAGGTGCTGATGTATATTCGACATATTATCGAACTTGATTGGAAGCTTGAGGTATTTGACCTATACTAGGCCAGAAATTATGTACAGTGTCGGAATTGTAAGTCGATATATGGAGAAACCGAAGGTACCTTATCTTAAAGCAACAAAGAGGATACTTCGGTACATCAAAGGTACTATCTCTCTTGGCTTACATTATTATCAATCTGAATCATTCGCTTAGAGTTATTCAGACAGTGATATATGTAGAGATGTGATGATCAGAAAAGCACTACGGGTTTTGTATTTTTTCTAGATAAGAATGCTTTTATGTGATCGTCAAAGAAGCAACCCGGTGTTACTCTATCAACGTGCGAAGCTGAATATGCAGCTGCATCATCATGTGTTTGTCATGCAACCTGGCTAAGAAAACTGCTCAAAGAAATCCGTATGGAGCAGAAGAATGCGATGGAGATTCTTATTGATAACTTTCAACCGCCTTGGCGAAAAATCAAGTTTTTCATGAAAGGAGTAAACATATCGATGTTCGATATCATTTTATCCGAGAAAAGTCAGAGACAAAGAAATCGAAGTAATGCATGTGAAGACAGGAGATCAAGTTTGCCAACATTTTTATGAAACCTCTCAAGATCGATGTGTTTCAAAAATTCAGAAGTCTACTTGGAATGATAGATGGAAGAGAATTTGGTTTAAAGGAGAATTTGTTGGAATCAAACAAATTCATGAAGCTATCGATACATGAATCATGACCGTTCGACTCCCAAGACTGGTCTTAATTGTAGTATTGTTTTCAAGAGTCATTATTAGTTTAGTCTTTCAAAGAGTCTGTTCGTATCTCAATGTATAAATACTATGTATATACATGTATTTGTTCATATTTCGAGAGTAGACCAAGAGCCTTGTGAACCTATAAATGGCATGTCTTGTAACCATTTCAGTATGGGTGAATCGATTGTGAATACAGAATATTGGGGCCATCTTCGGTCTCCTCCTACTTCGTGATTAGAGTTGAGTTGTGAGTGTTTTTGTGAGCTTCACTTTCGATTTATCCCATCAAAAACTGTGTTTAAGGACTAAGGTGAGTTGATCTGCTATTTGGGTAGTAGCGTGTTTTAAAGAAGTAGTTGGGGAAGGTGACGGTCTTCTGTAATTACATGTGCTTTATACCATGTTCGTGTAATATCTCTTATTTGAACGAGTATGAGGTGGGGTTAATGGGTTCCCAATTCTGGCAACCCGGATCATAAGAGTACCTAAATTAGGAAGATCATACCAATATCGTGGTTCATGTATGCTGACATACACCTAGTTTCTAGAGAGGCTATTTTCATGACTCGAACCCGTGATCTTAGGTCACAAAGGAGTAACCTTTTACCTCTGTACCAAGGCTCAACCTTAGGGTATCACGATCTAGGTGACATCTACGCATTTACTATGTACTTTACCTTTTTGGTCAAACCTATGTATTACTTTAAGTTAATGGATTCGATCTCATTGTACGTTTCTTTAATCGTCTTTAACTGACAAAATCACCATGTTCAGTACCAAATCACCATATTCAATTCAAAATCATGAAATTTTCTTCAAAAATGTCGAGAGAGATCTCCGTGCTGCGTAGAGTTTGTCAAGTATTAAAATTCCATGAAGCAGAAGCCAAGTGCTTGTTTTACATGCTTTCCCTTGCTATTATATATAGCTATTGATCTCCCACTGGAGTTTTCACTTATCTAAAATCCTGGGATTATGGACGTGATACTGTTTTTGGGAATGGCTTGTATGTGCCAAATCATAAGTAGCTGTGGACTCTAATGCAGGTTCTCATAGTTATCTGTTCACACAATCAGAAGCCATCCAAGGCAAATCAATGTTTCAGGCAAGAGTCACGGAGAATTATGGAAATCGATGTACCACGGAAACTAGAATAGATGGAAAACCTCTCCGTGGAATTTATTTTTTAATGAGCCTAGCACTCTCCCTATACCTTTTTGGAGATCCAGCAGGTGAGTCTTTTGTTTTCCCCATTTAGCTGCTCGATCTTACTTAATGAACGTTGGTTCACTTCTGATTCTCTCTATTCTTGTAGCAGGAAAGAACTTTTGGGGATTCAAGCAAAAATGGTGATTATAGCTGTGAGTCACGGGCTTCTAGAAGTATCCAGCCAGATTCAGTTACTGCTGGGCAAGCTGATGATGTGCATGGAGAAGAAGCCTGTCCCCAGAAGCCCCATGGAGAACCTGCTGGTCCTTTTCCTGTTTCGGATGTATTACAACCTTTTGATGGCTCTGACCTGGACAAGGTCAGTCGACATTGGAGTTCCAATGTTATCTTGAACTTTTATCACAAATCTATCTTTTTTGGAGAATGTGCATTTATTCTTATATGTGTCTCGATTGTTTAAAATAACTTTTCCATTTTCTATGATCTGATTCAAGCAGTTCCTCTTGTTTTTGGCTAATCTCTGAATCCGTGAATACTTTGGGGTACCAGTCATTGTGAGCCCTCAATGACATAGTGATCTTGCTTCCAAATTGAAACAGGTTCTTTCTTGCAGAGTCACATTTGATCGGTTAAACATCTCGGCAGCCCATGCTTTAGCCAATTCCAACTGTTTATTCATCCAGTTGTCCCAGATGCATTTGACAGCTGACAGAGCCATCAGCTAACCATGGAGATCTGATTGGCCTCCTGATCTTCGCTCGAGTGGTGATTGTCAAATTTCTCTTCTCTCGTAATTTCAGCGTTAGTCTTAGAATGCGAGGGTTTTTGTTGAAGTGGCGGTCCCCGAAAGAACCTGCACCATAGCCGCTTCTTGATTTTGAAGTCTGAGACATTGCGAATCTCGTGATGAAGCAACTTCTTGATTTTGGCATGTATTACCCTTTTTATGTTCACAAGAGCAATAACTAGGACGATTACCCATTACTTGAGACATGGAGTTTCTATTCTGTATACTTATGATGATCAATCGCCTTTTCAATCGGCGAGCTACATTTCCGTAATCTGTTTGCTGGCAACAATAAATCACAGATTTTCCCCAGCTAGGGGCAATCAAACGTCTATATATTTCCTTGAATTGCATGGTGCGCATACTGTGTTTATGTGAATTGTGATGCCGTCATTATTGTTGCAATTTAGGTCCCGTTTTTTTCGTTGAGCGAAAAATAAATGATTCAGAAAATATTCTACTAAAAGTGATCGCTTGTTTTGATTATAAAAGTAAATGAATCATCAATGAAATCATTTCAGCATAAATTGTTGTAGGTACTAAAAACATTTTTCATTGATTGATTGTTTTTAAAAAGTGAGACAAGTTGATATTTTTAGGTAAAAAATTTCAAATCATTCATTTTTTGCAAAACTATTGGAGCCTTAGATATTGTATAGTTAATCTACATTTAAAAGAGAAACAAAGGTGGAAATTAACGAGGGAAAAATGTTATCATGAAGAGGGGCATATGAAGGTAAAATTCAGTTAACAGTCTCTGTGATCCTAAAAGCCTTTATTTAACTCCAAGATTTTCTGACCCAAAGAAAGATTAAAAAAAAAACTCCAAGTTCACCATCCCGTGTTCATGTGATATCTCTTAATCGAATGAGTATGAGGTGGGGTCGATTGGATTCCAATTCTGGCGATCCGGATCGCACGAGTACCCAAATTAGGAAGATAATACCGATATCGCGGTTCGGCAGAGGCCCCGGCCATCCTGGCAGTAATATGAACCGTGAACTTATTTTGTTGTTCAAGTTTTTTATAATTCCATAACAAAGACTTGACTTGTGATAGAATATGAAAATTTTAACTCGTGTTTTGTTTTCATTGAGAAAAAAAAGGCTTTCTTGAAGTTAAAGCTCAGACTTTTCATGACCAATCGACGTCCCAGCACTGCATGGGTCTGAGAGGGGTTCACGTACGCAAACGCAACAGCCGTACCGCTAGTTTCTAGAGAGTATTTTCGTGACTCGAACCCGTTACCTTAGGTCACGATGGAGTAACCTTTTACTGCTGCATTAAGGCTCGACCTTAGGGTACCCCTATCTAGGTGACGTCTACACTATCGCTATGTATTTACATTTTTGGTCAAATCTATGTAATTAAGTAAATGGATTGATCTCATTGTAGGTTTTCTTTCCATGCAAGTCTTTACTTTTCAAAACAGACAAAATCACCATATTCAATACCGAATCACCGTATTCAATAAAAAATCAGGAAATTTTCTTCAAAATTGCCTAGAGAATTTGTCAAGTCATTCAAATGTCCATGAAGCAGAAGCCTTGCTATCATATATAGCTGGAAATCTCCCATTGGAGTAGTCACTTATCTAGGAATCGTGGGGTTATGGTCGTGATATGGTTATTTCGTATACATTGTATGATCTCCAAAAATTCTCCGTCACTCTTGCTTGAAAGATCTTTCTCTCTCGGAGAGCTTCTGATTGTGTGAATTGATAAGCATGAGCACCTGCGTTAGGGTCCGCAGAGTGTTAATTTCCCCCAACAACTGCTTCAGGATCATAGAATTATGGTTCTGATACCGTTTTTACGAATTGCTTGTATGTGCCAGTTCATAAGTAGCTATGGACTCTAAGCAGGTTCTCATAGTCATCAAGTCACACCATCAGAAGCCATCTGAGGCAAATTTTCAGGCGAGAGTGACGGAAAATTTTGGTGATCGATACACCATCGTAACTGTCCTAGCACTTTCCTAAACCTTTTTCGAGCTCCAGGAGGTGAGTCTCTTGTTCTTCCTGTTTAGCCGGTCGATTTTGCTTAGTTGGTTCAGTTCTCCTGTCTATTCTTGAAGCAAGGAAAGAACTTCTGGGGATTCAAGTACTGGTATGCCAAATGTGATTACGATAGTGAGTCAATGGATTCAAGTACCCGGCTGATGTTGGGAAGCCGATGATGTGCATGGAAAAGAAGCCTCTTCTCCACTTCTTATTTCGAATTGGATCCAACCTTCTGATGGTTCTGACTGGAGCAAGGTCCGTCAACCTTGATATTCCAACGCTATCCTGGACTTTTATCCCAAATCTGTTTTGATCTGTTCTTTTACATTCTTGTTGTACGTGAACAGTTAACTACTAAAAATTCTTTTTATCACTTAATAAAGAAACGGAACAGAGTACTCCAAGTTTAATACAAGCAAAATTTCAGATTTGGATTCAATTTATATCATCTTCGCCATTTAACGTATGCTTGTATGAACAATTGTAGTTTGTGGTTTACACAATATGGAAGGAACTGTGAAAGTACGCTACAATCTCACATAGTTCAGAAGGCTATATCTCGAAAATCTGGTTGTGGACCTCGTCATTGTGAATTTCGCAATCTTTACGCTGCGGCAATTCCCGATCACAGTCTTATGATTCAGAACTTCAATGCAAGTTTTCTTGGAAACCTATGTTGCTAATGAGGCCGTCAATACCAACTTATTACTGTACTGAGGCCAAGCGAAGGTGAAGGTGTATAGGACCACACCCAAGCGCGATGATTCAGATAGTTCAATTTTTTTTATTTTCATCCAGTAGCCATCTTGCTTCAATCAATCTCATTGCCGATTCTTTGGAGCAGATAGCATTGGACAGCATTAGGAGCTGGTGTCTGCACTCCCTGATAATTTTCTACCTACTGCCAAACGCCATGCAATTTCTTCATGGTCTTGTTGTATCAGTGTGCAGTGCACAAAAGATGGTTACTGGCGTGGCTTGATGTGCGCGGTTGATGACTGATACCATGTTCTATAATTCTTTTCGAGTTAACCATGTGCTTTTCTGTTCACTTGACTGGCAGATTGGGGCGTCTTCGGGTTTGGGATGCCTGCTGAGGCTGTATCTGATTGGGGAAGTTGGCGGTTCAGTTTTCCAAATGGCATGCCGCACTTTCGTGGATTCCCGATCGAAGGTAACTGATTGTTCAGAAATGGTTTGAACAATTACTAGGACCCGCCGTTTACATGCCTTGATTCCCACTTTCAAATATGCAGGCTCAGGGAATGCCTGGCATGTTATGGAAATGGAAAAATTATTGACAATACGGATGAAAATTTGTTGAAATCCGATAACCAAGCTCAAGCTCAATCAACTCGATGTTCTGGTTGCGACAGATATACGTATGACAGCTCATGGGCTCTTCTACTCTATTCATGGTTACCTTGCTGCAGGCTTTCCATGCGCTGAGGATAAGATCTTGGTCATCATCTGCAATGAATATAGATAAAACGCTCCAATGTGTTGGAATAATAAGCATGGGGGGGCTTGAGTCGCATTTTTTTTTGCCGTGAAGACAATTGGACAAGAGTCGTCCCACGTACGCATTAACATCGGATTTTGCGAACCACATTGGTCTCTCACTGACTAATAATGCGATGGACACATCTCAATATCCAAATATCAAGTAGTCGCAAGCTGAGGTCCCTTCATGGAGAGTGCACAAATGCGGTCCGGACAGTCAACTTCGTGCTGCGGCATGACCATGTACGCTAGCCTGTGGAAACTCGTGGATCTGTCTCTTGGTATAAATAGTCAGACATGGTTCATAAGTGGTCAGTCAAGAGCTACTCGTTCTGCTTGATGACAAAGACGAATAGCCGTCTATTATCACTGGATGGGTAAAGAAACCATATACTGAATCTTGCATCTGCAGCATCCAGTGACCACCTCTTTTGTTTTTTACTTTTTTGTTTTATACCGTTTGCTTACTCGATCCGACGTCCCTACGGCACATGAAGATCGAAACCTTTCCACCAACATTCATGCCGCATTGGCCAATCCTTATGTGTGCTAGTAAAGATGTGCATGTACACAGCTTTTCAGATATAACAACTGCAGACTCGAGTTCAATATCATTTCGAATTTTTGTCGTGGTATGGTGAAAAGTTAAGTATTTTTTTTTATTTTGGCAAACACTACACTTAATAGTATTCAGGTTGTGTTTTATAACATGATGTTCTAGGCACGGAAATCAGAGGTAAAACCAGGTAAATGATTCTCTTCAGTTAACCTTCTGCTCTCTCTGTCTTTGTTCGGATTTTTGAGTTTCAATCTCAATCTTCTCATTAATGTTTTGCGGGCCTTCCACCGTGGTTTGATCACATTATCCATTAGCTACTTGGACTAGGCCATTTAATTTGGTTTCAGATAAAGCAATGAAATGTTTTTTGGCCAATCGTGCTTCCGGCCCTTGAACCAATTATTGCTCTCCATATGGCGACGTTAGGCATGAATCAAGACTCCATCAGAATTAGAATAACAGTTAATTACTTGGAAAATCTGTCAAGATCTTCAAGCTTTCACATACTTCTCTTTATATGTGGGGCAATTTTCCCTCTTTGTCCTTGTTGATCTTATTCTAAAGGGTCAAAAAGGGTTCAAGGAAGTCTTTTTTACTATTTGAAGATACTAAATGTTGTTAGAGCACAACGCCTGGGGACATCCATTCAAGGATTAAAGCTTTCATAAAAAATTGAAATGGTCAATAACACAAAAAAAAAATGGGCATTCCCCGCTCTCAACGTATGTGAGCTCGCTCCTATCCCTTTGGTGATAGTGCTCCCAAAACCTAGCCACCTTAAACCCTATTGCTCGTTGAACCCAAATCTCCATGGCGGATGGGGGGGGGGGGGGGGCTTCTCGCATCCACCACAGGCTAGGTTTCTGCCTTCTGGCTTCATCATGTCAGCGGGGATCGTGTCTCCTCAACTGTCCGTGCGCCAGAGATTTCTTTTTCTTGCCTCTTTTGAAAATTCCCTGGAGACGAGCTGTTGAGTACGTGTTACGGACGTGCCGCAACTGCAATACACAAAACACATGAGTATCCCTTCTTCGCAATCCTGCATTATAAGACCGCCAATATATCCCACACTCGCTTACTATGATATTGCGAAAGCGCCTATCCTATCTTCCCTTCGCTTATCTGGGGCATCCAACCTCAAATCCACGATGGAAGAGTAACCAGGAGAATGAGCTGAGAATGGCTGCGTTATGTACAAACTTGGGTAAGCCTATGTCAGAAGAGGACATCGTGGAGATGGAGCCGAATATCCCTGAGGAGAACAAAAAAGAAATGTGATCTTATTTCTATACGGAAGCTCTACTCTAGACCTAAATGGAACTTTCAAGCCTTTTGTGAGTACCATGAGGAGAGCTTGGAAAATCTGATACGTTAAGTGTGAGATGATAGAGAAACCTAGTTTCTTTTCCTTTCCTATTTAGGCTCGGAATCGGAGAAGATGTGTGTCGCAACTCTAAAAAAAAAACGAGTTTCCTCAGGCTACTGGATTACTATATTCATCAAATGGCTAACCTAATACGGACTCTCCCAAGCCCTACCGAGTGGGTCGCGTGTAAACACTTTGGTTTTATACATTAATGTTCAAAAAATAGTTTAAATCGTCCTAAATCATATCTTGGTAGGTTGACTAGAAATCTAAGGGTAAGATATCGGGAGAAATACCTTACTTCTACGAACCAGAGATTAAAGGATTCGGTGGACTTTGATTCGGCTAGTTTTAATTACAACTAATACCCTTTCGGTGCCCTTAAAATTTGCAATGGAATGTCCTAAGTCGGCAACCCTACTTGGCTTAATACTTTTAAGATCAAGTGGTGAGGTATTCTTTTTTTGTGTTTTCACTTTTTTGGTGGTGAATGTATAAAACATATGAATTTCCAATGACAATGAATCAATATTAACAAGATGTAATGGGGCAAGACTTATGGAATGAGGGCAATCTTTATCCTAGAAGCAAAGTTAACTAATTAATTAAAACATCAGAATGACATAACATACAAACAAGACATGGAAAATAAAATGCGACATCGAGTTCAAATATATAACATGATAAAATATGAGATATTCTTCATGTATGAACATGGCGACTTGAGATATGAGGCAAAACATGCGACGTACAAAGAATTCAGCGATTGGTAATAATGCGCATAGCATAATGTCAATCAAATCATGGCATGACAAACAATAATGTGCAAAGTATTAGCATGGCGTCATGACAAAAGCATGAAATATGCAACAAGGGCCACAATCCGTTATGTGAAAAAAGAAAATTATTAATGGCATGGCATATGTGTATCATTTGGGAAAAAAATGGGAGGTAATAATGGGTGATACTCGAGAATTGTGTCACATGGATAATGTAATACATATAAATAATGCTTATGCAAACATGGTATGCAACATAAAATGGCACGAGATATGCAAGATATGGATAGTATGAGATTGAAAAAATATGGATGTTTTGCATGAGTATGATGAGCAGAATTTTTGGTATTTTTTTAGATATTTTTTTTCGAATTCTTTTAGGTAAGCATGACAATTCCTTATCTTGATTTTTATTCGCAAGTTTCCAATGAGATAAGCTTCCAAGAAGCTTATCTTTTTCTAAAATTTCAATTGATAAGGGGTTGCTAAGAAACCATATCTTACGCAAAAATTTTCAAAGTTTTTTTTATGGAATTTCAAACGAGATAAGGCAATATCCAAAACAACAGGATAATCCAACCAATCAAATGAAAATTGGGCCAAGTAAAAAAAAAAACATGATAGACCACAATGCAATCCATGGATAAATCCTCTTGAATTTTTTTAAAAATATCCACTTTCCTTAAAACCCAAAAAGTGATTTGAGAAAGATAACGAATCGGGATCTCAATGGTTATAAGAGATCGAATTAGCTCAACTTCTGCCTTTTTATTGATACTCAAAAAATGTCGTGATTACCGAATGGCTACAGATAGGATATGAATCGAAAGATTGGGGTGAGGGTTAGGGAGTTGATTACTCGTTAAGCAGAGATAGGTCGTGTCAAGTGAGGTGGTGGTGCAAAACAGTTATACCGGTGGCTCTACAGGGAAGTGTGCGAAGGCGAGGCGGCGGACGAAGGACGGGGGGGCGATCAAATTTTAAAAAAAAATAAAAATATTTTTCAAAAGTTTCTGATTTCTTTCATTTGTTGATCTCGTGTGGGGTGCACTAGTGACGCGTAAATGCATCATTGAATGCCCCAAAACTATATGCAAGTTTTCCAATCAAACAAGCATTGATATTCACCATCAAAAGTCTTAGCGTAATTACCTCTAGGGCGAAGGGGGCGATCTCAAGGTTCAAAGAGAGTGCTGCACAGTTAGAGACATGTATAGGCACCTGCAAAAAAATTGTTTTTTTGGGACGCAGAGCAGGCACGTTTAAACAGCACAGGAGCGATACACAGCAATTAAGAAGTCTGACACAGCACAAAACAGACTAAAATAGGCATGCTTGTTAAAGAAAGGAAAGGGAAGGGGGAAAGGGAAAGGGGGAGGTGGGAGGGGAGAGGAAGAATAAGAAACAGAAAGGGGG
>JAGVVM010006847.1:0-17877 GCA_019149425.1 Psidium friedrichsthalianum
CCCAGTGAATTATATGCGACGAATTGGAGTTTTTGACATAACACATATATATATTATTTTATCGTGTGCTCATCTATATAACAGTCAGTTTGTAGAATAAGATTGCGCTTATGTGGGTGTAGGGCGATGCATTATATTCGTCGCTAATTTTTGCATGGTGGCTAACTGCGCCTTATTTTTGAAGTGTCATCTCCTGAGGCTTTCTGGCAGCCATTTGTTGCTTTTGTGAACTTGTATATTGGGGCGTATACAGGATCATACAATTAGAGTGCAACTTTCTCTATAACTCGTGCAGTAAATTATCGTTCTTCATAAGATCATGAATTTTGACAAATTGCTTGTTCTGCCTATATGCAATTGTATCGAACTTAATTTCCGCTATGTCGCGTATACCGGTAGGTATTGCATAAATTCGTCGCGGTTGTCGGCTGGCCATTAGCGCCGTTTTTGGAATAGTCTTACAACCTTGTCAGAGGCATTTTCAGAGTAGGTAAGTATCATATTGAAATCGACCTCTAAAACTTGAAACTTATTTTTCAGTTCAGTCTGATCTGTCGAGTGGTCGAACTGTCTAAAAGAGATTTTTTTTTTGGGACGCAGTAGAGTAATCAATTCATGATCGATTTCATGCTATTGTTTGGAAATCTCTATTCTGCTCTCCTGAGGCTGGCTCTGAAGTCATTGGTTGCTTATGACTTGGCTGAATGTAGGCTGTGGATTCAGTTGTCTCAGTCGCAGAAGTATCGCAGACACGAGAACGGCTGAATACCGAAATCAAAGCATCTAATGGAACATGTATGCCATTCTATTACGCTAAAGAGGCGTGAAAAAGTAAAGAGCTTCATAAAGGTAACTCTAGGCGAGCCATGACTAGCAGAGATAAGCCCAGGTATGTATTAGGGGCCCTAAATTGATCTTGTTAGCTTTGGTCCGCGGGCCTCCCAAAATATACGAAACGTTGCCTGCAAAAGAATTATGATTAGTGTTTGGGCAGGTCTGCTTATGGGGGGGGGGGGGGGGGGGGGTGGTGGGGGGGGGGGGGGGGGGGGGGGTGGGGGGGGTGGGGGGGGGGGGGGGGGGGGGGGGGGGGGGTCCGGGTCAATAGGAGCGTCGCTCGCCTAGGCCTGTACATTTTGTTCTTTGAGGAAACCATGATTAGGGTTGCTAATGGACTGTTGGGAAATTCTAAATGAGGGCTTGACATACCCCCATTTTTTCAAATAAGGATTTAAAGTGGATCTTATTTCGAATAAGAGCCTAAAGTACCCTAATTGTTTCAAAAAAGGATGTGAACAAGAGTATTTTCGTCATTTTACATTTTCTATATTTTTTCCTTTTTCCCTTTCCTTTTTCATTCCTTTCATCGGTGGCCGATCTCAAGCAATGGCTGGCCATCGACAAGGGTTGAGCGAGGTTGCCCTTGACCATTGAGGGCTGGCCTTGCCTTTGGTGGAAAGGGTCGCCTCACCCATGCGAGGCTACTCGTGGTTGTTGTGACCTTTGCCAAGGCGAGGCCGTTGCAAGCCTCGTCCAAGCTAGGGCCAGCCACACCCGGGCAAGGTCCGCCCTCGCCAGATCTAGGCTAGGGTCACCTCGCCTACAGCCGACGAGCTCTCGCTAGCCCTCGCTAGTAGATGACAAGCCCTTAGAGGTTCCACAAAGAAAAAAAAAGAAATAGCAAAAATGAAAAAAATAAAAAAATGCCTTTAGTCAAGCCATCTTTAAAATAATAAGAGCACTTCAAATTATTACTTGAAATTTTTCCGAGGCTGTTCGTGTGTGGATAAGCCTTATACGGGCCCCACAACAGTCGGATGAGGATTTGTGAAAAGTCATAATCCAGTAAAGATCTGCCAAAACCCCGAGTTTGGCCTAATGGTTGAGGAACTAGTTTATGTGAATAAACTTTGTGCACAGGTTCAGTTCTTCACATCACTTGGCAAAAATAATTCGACACGGTTTGGTCATTTCGTCTCAACTGACATAACTAAGCTAGCTCAAGTCTTACGAAGGAATTTATGACCTTTTAAGGCTGAGAAGACTATTTTTGTATTAATAATTTGAAAGAGATAGGATTATCGGTTTCTTTTCAAAGTAATCGATATCTAAGAATTATCATTTCCTAAGTAATTTGTTTTACGGTAATGTTATTATCGGTGAAAAGCATATCATCTTTTAAGCTTAGCCATCATTTTACATTTGTAATTCAACCTATCAGAAGCACCAACTCTATTTCGTGCGAACGTACATAGATCTGTTTGGATTTATGGCAAAGCTGTAAGAAAATCGAAGTTGCTATAAATGAGAAATTCTCCGGAGATATTTGTTCATAATCACACGGAGAAAAGAAGGCTGAATATGTCAATCACATGCGATTTATTGGATGTGATTTCCATATAACAAAAGATTGAGAATCCACATACTAAAACATGAGAGATTAGAATATGCATATATAATTTAGTCCGCCTGTCCTTAAATTCTACTGATAGTAACAAATCGCTTAGTTTCCATGAAACAATCGGAGCCTTAGCATACTTCTTTTTTGTTCGGAATTCAGCATAGTTCCTTTATTATCTAAATAATACGAGCCTTTTTATTTTGGGAAAAGATACGAGAGCTCTAATGAGGTAAAAAAGTAAAATAAAAGCCGACCATTATATAATTAACTGCGACTAGAGAGCATACTTTGTTAAACTCGAAATCCATTTCCCGGTGCAATCTAAATTGCATCAATTTAAGGAGAAACCAAGCATCTAGATGAATTTGGCCAATCTTGTGATTTGGCTAGAAATTATCAATCGCGATACTCATGCCCTTTGAATCTTGCTCTGCCGTGGGCAGTGCCGTCGATTTTCTTGGCGCCTTCAGTCTCCTCCATTATTCACCACCACTTCCGATAAGCTCATCTCCTTGAGCTTTCTGGCAGCCATTTGTTGCTTTGTGGACTTGTAGTATGTGGCATACAGGATCAGTTGGGCCAGCCCGAACAGTGACCCGAGCCCATTAGGAGCCTGAAAACCCAAGAGGGAGAAAACCAAATCAATGAAAATCATATGGTAAAATGAGCATGAAAAGATTCCTCGTATGTCAATCAGATGATATAGTCAATTTTTTTTTACTTTTATTTCAGGCTCTTAATTGATCTTGACCTATCTTAATGAACCTAGCTGCGAGAATGAACGACTATAGAAACGGTGCGAGCTCATGCGAGCACTGTGTAGTATTTGGTCTAGATAGATAAAGGGTAATCGGTTTGCCAAACCGGTCCTCTTCAAAACGGCTTGGAACTTAATCGACTCGGCCGGGCTCCAGCCACTTTCAGGTCGTATCAGATCCGCCGTTCATCCTTAATTCTTGAAGAGACGGTTTGTTGTGTGGTTACGGCATATATTTGTTACAAGATTGGTGGCGTTTGAAATGACAAACAGCGCGCCAAATACGGTTCCTCAAAAGTATATAAATGTATTGACGTTCATGTGGAAGATGATATGACTCATTTTATGATGTCCAATCCTCTTCTTGGGAAGAGAGAGAGAGAGAGAGAGAGAGTAATTACAGCAATGAAGACGTCGAAGCGGATGAGGGCGTAAGCAGTCCAGCAAAGGCCGTTGGCAAAAGAAGCGAGGGACAAGAAGAAGGGCATATACTCCACGCTCTTCGTCGTTATCACCAGTTTCTGCATCCAACACACAGCATTCATCCCTGGAGTTGAGCTGGATACCTCGTTCAAGAATCCAGCACATAGGAGACGGTCAAAGCTTACCATGACGGACAATGGTGAGGCGTACATCGTGACGTTAAACACCATGCACACGATCCCGACAACCATGGACCTCCGCTCGTGCGAGTGGACCGAGGTCAGGACCAGGGCCGCGAGGACCGAGATGAAGACAAGCTCGACGAGCACTGCCGCCGCCACCCAGAGCCTCTTCTGCCGGTCGGAGTGGAAGACGAAGACGAGTATGTAGATGAGCTCGATGAGGGTCCCTGCGCCGTTGATGGTGACGACGAGGGTGCTGTGGGGGTGGACCATGGGGAGGCCATACAGAACCCACACCATGCAGTTGATGAGGGTGGCCAGGTACGGCGCCGGCGAGTACTGCTCCACCGAGCCGTTCTTCCATATCCGGATGAACGTCGGCCTGTGTCAAATACACTTGCATGATCTACAAACTTGATTCACGAGATGGTTAAACAAACAAAAAAAATCACGAATCTACAATGGAGAAGAAAAGAGGTAGTCAAGCTTTGGGAGGCTGTTTATGCCAAGGCATTCCACTTCCCTTCCAAAATATATGTGGACAAGTGTTTATAAGAATTACATCGTACGTTTGTAACTTCCATCAAATGACAAAAGAAGCGGCATGTTATGTCGGGTTCGATGTATACCCTCTGGTCGGAAAATAATATATCTTCAGATAGTGGACTAGAATTCAAAAAAGAAAAGAAGAATATAAAGAAAGGAGAGAGTTGTTTAACAATAATAAGAAATAATTTCCTAATCTTGAGGGATAATCCACAGGTTATAGGGACATGCTCAGAATCCTTGCGGCATAAGTTTCTTTAATCATTCTACGATTACGAGAAAAACCCTAGAGCCTTAGGCAATTTGGGTTAACTTCACTTTGACTTCCCTCTTTCTTCAAAAAGTCGAAGCGAAAACCATTTTTTTAAACACCTTTCCAAGATCCGAAGACAGAGAATCACAGGGATTGACACAGTTCTCACGTAGGCGATAGAAACAAGAAGAGCGCGATCGCATTTCCTGAAAAAGGGTAAAAAAGAAGGGAAAGAAAAAGCATGAGAAAGAGCATCAAGTCTGCTTTCTTTGATTCCATGAGAACGTAAGAGGCTCGATCTGAACACATTACGCGAGGATGGAAGAACGAAACTCACCCAAGACGCCGACTGCTGTACGGGCAGCATCTGCAGAAACCATGGCTGCTGAATAATGATGAAGCGAACTGAACTCCAAGAAAGTACTAAACCAGAGAGAGAGGCTAAGCTCGAGCTGAAAACCAGATCAGAGAGGGTGATCCCCTTCTTCTTCGGGTGTTCTTATGCGAAGTCGATGATGAAAGAGTCTTAAATATTAAGCAAAGGGGAGAGAGAGAGGGAGTTCGGTTCGTGTCTATGTCAAGATCAGGTGCGAAGTCTCTCCCTCAACATGCATCAGAAAGGCAGGTTGGTCACTTGCATGACATGTGCTGGCTCTTCGATGCTTTTATACTACACATGGAGGTGGGAGGAGCGGCCTTCAATGTCTGTCTCTCTTTCGGCTCGGCACTGCCTTCAAGGTTATCACAGCCTTACGAGGATTTTTCACTTTAGTTGCCCTAAAAGAGTAACTCATGACTTATCAACCAGGCTCTCAAAATGTCCATTTAACTTATTTGATAAAAAAAATCAATATTTAAAATAAAGAGCGGCTAGCCTGACAATATAATGATATTATCAGTTATTTCTGACAATAGAATCCCTAATCAATTAGCGCTTTATACAAAACACGCGAAGATGATGTGTAGATCTATGGTTGAAATTGTACCGTTCATGTTAGGAAAACATTTCCCTTTAGAATATTTAATTGCATATAAGACGGTAATAACAAAGTTTTCATTATTTGTTTCTCAACAAATGGCCCAAAATGTAGATCAATTTTGGTTCTTTCCTGTGCAGTTTAAGTGGAAGTATATTTTGGCAATTCAATACAGGAGATTGAGTTGCATGAAGAATTTAGTAAGTCATTGGTTCTACTGGTGGAGATACATCGAATAATGTCTATGCTAAGTGGCGTATTTCATGGGCCAAGATTTAGCTATTTAGGATTTATCGAAAATGGTGGAAGTTTTGGAGGTGGGGGTGTGTGATATTGCTGGAAAACCTATGTTTATGCAAAAGTGGCATCCCCTTATAAGATTAGAGAGAGAAAGGATCACTTCCGTGCCTATTTGGATTCGGCTTTATAATGTACCTCATATTCTTAGGAACAAAAGATGTTCAAATTACGTCTATAGTGTTCTTGGAAGACCTTTATATATGGATTCAGCCACTGAACAAAACGGTGGCTATCCTATGCGAAGGTATGCATCCTTATGGACGTTGATAGCACATTCCCAGCAACATTGATATCAAAATGGGTAATGGAGAAACATTCCCAGAAGTGTAATTTTTTGGCCACAAAGATTGTATTGATAGAAGCAAAATGTGGGCTCCTAAGACGCAAAAACCTGCTGCCGCTCCTAACTCGGTCGATAGTCAGTGAGAGCCGAAAACAAATGTGGATGTTGGATGGGTCATCTCTGGCCTTGCTAGGCCAACCCCCACCCGAGAGGAAGTCATTAACTCCTCGGTTACTTCATCGATTGACCCTGTTGTTGTCCTGTCCGATCCTTCCTCCTCACAACTAGTTGGTAGCAAGGAATTAGACTCAAGCAGTAGAAACAGAGGTGCCTCCAATTTAGTGTCTTCTGAGAACATATTTACTCTTTTGGAAGTGGTGGATGCTTCGGGTTGTCCCTTGCATACCTTGGGGGTTTTGGGGGATGTAACGGAGCCTCTTGTTCTATGAATATTGTCTTTTGGAATGTCAGGAGCCTTGTCGCGGCCCCAAAAGAAGGGCACTTGTGGACTTTGCTCTATCTCAGGATACCCCATATTCTTATTTGAAAAGAGCGATTAAAGAAGAAAATGCTAATTTCGTCATTGATAGCAGTTTGGTGGTTGGAATTATATTCATAACTATATGTGCAGCAGTCGGGGGCGAATCTGGATCTTATGGAAACCGACCATTATTAGGTTAACCGTGTTGGAAGTTTCGGCGCAAGCCATACATTGTCTCATTGAAAACCTGGGGGGACTCTTTTTTGTTTTCTACGATCTATGGATACAATAATGAAGTTGAACGAGGGATTTTGTGGCGCAACATTTCAACTTTCACAGCCCGACATTGCTTATGGAGGATTTTAATGAAACAAGGGACATTAGTGAAAGGGTTGGCTCCAACGTTCGTTGGACTTCGGGTATGGAGGAGCTAAGCAACATGATTGAGGAACTTGCATTGATTAAGCCTTCCTCTACAGGCCTTTTCTTCACATGGACAACCAAAAGCCCCAGAGATAATCTTAGAGGAAGCAAAATTGATAGAGTCTTGATTAATGCAGAATAGCAGAACAAATATAACCACTATTCAGTTGAATTATTGCTTCCAGGATTTCAAACGGCTCCCCTGGTTTGGTGCAACTGGATACTACATATAGGCTAAGGAAATGTTTTTGCAAGTTCTTTAATTTCTGGACTATACTAGTCCTGATTATCTACCAATGGTCTCCACTTGCTGGCAACAGGAAGTGAAGAAACTCAAAGCATTGAAATGGAAACTCAAGGGCCTGAATAGATCTTAGTTTGGTAAATTACACTTAAAGGTTAAGAAAGCTAAGGAGAGCCTACAACGACTCCAACATAAGCTTGTGATTGACCCTCATAACCCATTTCTCGGGCTGAAGAAAAGGCACAACTCGGAGGAACTTCTTGCTCTTAGTAAACATGAAGAAGTTTTCCTCAAACAGAAATCTATAAATCTATGGCTTAAGGAGGGTGACAACAATAGCGAGGTTTTCTTTGCTTTCATGATGCAAAGGAGTGCCTAGAACAGGGTAAACCATCTCCAACTCGAGGATGGTCCGTTATTAGCGAGGAGGGTGTTCTTAAGAATGCAATTATACCATATTACCAACACCTTGGTAACTCCAGTTGTCCATGTATTCCATATGAGAGGTATGCTTTTTATTTCATGAAGATGTCAATACTTTATTTACCTTTCCAATGCTTTAGAGATCAGATATCCTCAGACACGTAAAGGGTTTCAATGACTTCAAAGCTCTAGGTCCAGACGGATTTAAAATTGATTCTTCAAAAGTGCTTGGCCCATCATAGGACAAGACATCGGGGAAGCTACCATTGAATTCTTCTTGTCAAAAAGAATGCCGAAATCTATAAACTTCACATTGATTTTCCTTGTCCCAAAGGTTCAGAATCCATCTCGCCTCAAGGAGTTCAAACCCATTTCATGCTGCAATGTGCTATACAAGATCATATCTAAATTACTTGCAGAACAAATAAGTTGCATGCTCCCTTCGATTGTCGATCTCAACCAAATTGTTTTCATACTGGATGACAGATATCGGAGAATATCCTATTGTGCCAAGATCTATTGCACAACTACCATAAGGGAGGCAAAGTTAAACGTGTGACCATAAAGATTCATCTTATGAAAGTCTATAGCATATTTAAATGGGATGCAGTCATCAGGGTCCTTAAAGCCCTAAACACACCTTAACACTTAGTTGATCTTATAACCAAGTGCATCACTACTCCAACGTTTTTAGTGAACTTTAATGGCGAATGGGGTTAGCTATTTCAATAGCACAAATGGGTTGCAACGAGGTGATCCTCTTTCTCCATACCTCTTTATCTTGGTTATGGAAATTTCGAAAAGAATTGTTAGTACGCAAGTTACTATATCTTCTTTCAAATATCGCTGGCGCTGCAAAACACAAAGGTTACTCACTTGTGCTTCACAGAGGACTTGTTCTCATTTGTTCACAGAGATGTAACTCCGTCCCTTTGCCTTGTAGATGCACTTGATGAATTCGTAAATCTCATAGCACTGCAGTTTAATCTTGACAAATGCCAAATCTTTTTCTATGAGTTAAACGAGGATGAGAAGCTCCTTATAGAACACACGGCTTTTTCCACAGGTTCCCTCATGTAAGAATTAGACTATAGGTTTAAGAATGAGTTTTGCTTATCCTTTAACTCTAGGATAGCATATGTATTTATAGAGTTTATGCTACATAAGAATGGACTAATTCAAAATGATTTGAATTTTGAATTAGTCCGTTACATGAGATATCTACATTAATTAGTCCGTTACAATATTAACTAGAGATATCTACATTAATGGACTAATTCAAGAATAGTTTGAATTTTGAATTAGTCCTTACAATATTAACTACATGAGATATCAACATTAATGGACTAATTCAAGAGCATGTGTTGTCATCTTTAACAGGCCCCCCAAGTTGAAGGTGGTCTTCTGGATAATCTTCAACTTGGATTTGAGTAGACATGGCGACACCGTGTAAGAGGCTTGGTGAAGATATCCGCTATTTGGTCACGTGTGGATATGAAGGGAACCTCAAGTTTGTGTAGTGACACAAAGTGGCGGACGAAATGAAAGTCTACCTCAATATGCTTTGTTCTGGCATAAAAACGTGGGTTCACCGTAAGATATGTTACCCCTAGGTTGTCGCACCAAAGGATGGGGGTTTTAATTGAGAGATGCTTAATTCTTGTAATAGTGATTGTAGCCATACCACTTCTGCTATGGCATTTGCCAATGCTCGATACTCAGATTCGGTTGAGGAACGTGCAATGGTATGCTGCTTTTTAGCTGACCAAGAAACCAGATTTTGGCCCATGTAAATTCAATAACCTCCTGTTGATCGTCTATCAATAGGGCAACCTGCCCAATCTGCATCACTGTATGCGTGGAGTTCTGTGGTAGATTGGAAACTAATGAGCAGTCCATGCGAAACAGTTTCCTTTAAATAGCGTAGGATGCGTTTCACCACATTCCAATGATCTTCTGTTGGTTCCTTCAAGAACTGACAAACTTTGTTTACCCATAGGAGATATCTGGCCAAGTGAGGGTGGCATACTGAAGAGCTCCTATAGTGCTCCTATACAAATGGGCATCTTCAAATGGCTTACCTTGATTGATTAAATTGGCATTTGTAGCCATAGATGTGTGAACCGTTTAACACCATCCATTCTGGTCCTGTGGAGAAGATTTGTGACATACTTCTGTTGTGACAAGAGGAGCCCAGATGGATGTTTGAGCACCTCAATTCCCAAGAAATAATTAAGTTCGCCCAAGTCCCGTATGGAGAACTCCTTATTTAAGCACTTGATAGTGTCTTGAATAAATGCCGGGTTGGATCCTGTAATAACAATGTCATCAACATAGATGAGCATGTAAATAGAGAAATTGGCCGATGAAGTATAAAGAGGGAAGTATCAGTTTTTTATCCAATAAATCCCAATGATTCTAAAAAGATGCTCAACCGGTGAAACCAAGCCCGCGGTGCTTGTTTCAATCCGTATAAGGATTTTTGCAGCTTGCATATATGGTTTGGCTTTTCTTTGTCAATGAAGCCTTGAGGTTGAGCCATGTAGACTTCTTCCGTCAAGCTACCATTTAAAAATGCGTTGCTAACATCCAATTGTTGGAGTTTCCAGTTCTTTGTTACAGCCAATGAAATGACTGTACAGACGGTGGTTGCTTTAACAACGGGACTAAACGTTTTCGTATAGTCGATACCCTCATGCTGATTATAGCCCTTGGCCACTAGGCGGGCTTTGTATCGATCTATCGAACCATCTGCACATGTCTTGACTTGATAAACCCATTTGGAGCCCACAACATTTGCTTTGGGATTCGGTGGAACCAAAACCCATGTTCCATTACGCAACAAAGCATTAAATTCTTCGAGCATTGCCTTCCTCCATTTTTCATGCTTATTAGCTTCGGTGAAGCACCGTAGCTCTTCTTTAGAGCTTATTTCAGTTAAGTTCGCATCTGGCAATGGATATTTACTGTTGGGCTTCGGATTTTGACGTACCTTATGGGATGGGTTCGTGGTACTTGATTAACGGTTGTGAAGGTATCACAACAGCCTATTGTGGTGAGGCAACTGAAAGAGTCTCATTAGCACCTATACCAGCAGTAAACGGACTAGAAACCAATGTGTTAGATGTTGAAGCAGTATTAGCATTTGATAATGGCGGTGATGGTTCTTTAAAGGTGGGTGGAGTGGTGTTAGAAGGTGGGGTAGAAGATAGGATATTACCATTGACACCATGGTTCGCATGGGAGGAGATACCAACTGTAGAGATTGTCAGCCAAGGATGTGAAGGTGAGGATACTTGAGAAGAGTGCGAACCAAGTGTGGTGAATGGAAAAATATTTTCAATGAAATGAGCATGTCTTGCAATATACATGCGTCCAGTTTTGTAATCTAAACAACGGTAACCAACATGCGATGGACTGTATCCTAAGAACACACATTGAGTAGAGCGGAGAGAAAACTTATGTGAATTGTATGGCCTTAATAAAGGAAAAACAGCACAACCAAATATTTTCAAAAACTTGTAATCCAATTGTTGATGGAAAAGTGTTTGAAAAGGTGATATATTATTTAAAAGTGGTGTGGGTAATCTATTAATAAGATAAATGGTGGTTTCAAAAGCATAAAGCCAATACTTGAGTGGAAGAGATGCATAGGCCAATAATGTAAGGCCGGTATCAACAATATGACGAATTTTTCTCTCAACTACTCCGTTCTGCTCGTGAGTGTGTGGACATGTTACACGATGGAGAATTCCATTGCTCGAAAAAATTTTATTCAGGGTTCTGTATTCCCCACCCCAATCAAACTGTATGGCTTTGATGGATTTTTCAAATTGTTTCTCAACCATGGTCTTGAATTTTTCAAAAATAGAAGGGACCATAGACCAATTTTGGATAGGATGGTACCATGTATATTTAGAAAAATCATCAACAAATAGAACAAAATACTTATAACCGAAAACAGTATTAATTAGAGCGAGTCCCCATACATCAGTAAAAATTAAATCAAGAGGTACTTTACTAATGCTATGGGTCGAGGGTAGGGGTATTTTATGGGATTTACCTAAAAAGCAAGAAGCACATTTATTGGAATCAAATGTAGAACATGGCAAATTGTTTGAATGAATCAACGAGCGAACTTTGCTTTGTTGGGGATAACTCATTCGGGCGTGCCAGGTAGTAGTAGTGGCAGAAGAATCAAGAGCATCTGTTGAGGAAGAATCGAGTGAGATAGTGTTGGCCGATGGAGATGGAGTATAAAGACTCGACAGCCGGTATAGTCCATCCTTAAGCGAACCTTGGAGCATTGGTGTTTTGGTCTGCAAATCCTTCACAACAAAGTGAAATGGATGAAACTCAAAGAAGCAATTGTTATCACGTGTAAAATTGTGCACAGAAAGCAAATTACGTGTAATGGTAGGGACATGAAGGATATTTGAGAAATTAAAAGATTTATTGATGGGGTTTTTAAGAGTGGATGAACCGACATTAACAATGTCTAAACCTGCTCCATTACCTACACGAAGAGTTTTGTTACCGTTATGTGGTGCAGAGATCTGTAGATTCACAATGTCAGGTGTCACATGGTGAGTAGCTGCAGTATCCGGAAACCAGTCTTGTTGTGATGGGTTAGGAAGAATCCCAGCCATATTAGCAGTAGGCTGAGGTGCACTATTGTTTGACAGCGAATACCTGAAATAATATCTTGCAGCCGTATAATTATATTTCTGACAAATTTGACATCGGTCTTTTCTGTTTTTAGAACGATTTCCTGGGTTTCCATAATTACGCTGATGGTCTTTCCCACGATATTGAGTTGGTTGTGGTTGAATAACAGGGGTAGATGATGGTGGTAACATTTGTCTCTATAGGCATCATGGCAAACTTCATTCGAAGCTCATGATTGAGGAGCAACCAATGGAGTTCGGAAATGTTATCGAATCAGGTTTTGTAGCCAAGGCAACAATAATGTCAGAAAAATCAGAACCAAGATTACGAAAGATAATGGCATTTAATTCTTCATTCCCTAGAGGGCGATTGGCAGCAGCTAATTGATCCGAAATGTACTTAACCTCGCAGAGATAAGTTGAGATAGACTTGTCACCTTTAGATGTATTTTGGAGTTGCATATGAAGCTGAAGAATGCTTGTATGCGATAGAGAACCAAAGGAAGTTTGTAGAGCCTTCCAGACATCATCAGCAATATCTAATCCAACCACATAAGGTAGGATATTGGGTGAAAGAGAAGAAATCATCCAACTAAGAACAAGTTGGTCTTTCCGTATCCATTCATCATATGCAGGGTTTAGTGCAGCAGTAGTGGAATCCGTAGGGATGATGGTTGGAGTGGGTTTGATAGCGGTGCCGTCAAGGTATCCCATTAGGGATTGGCTACGAAGCAATGGAAACAGCTGGGTTTTCTACAGTAAAAAGTTATCACGGAAAAGTTTTAGGCTAAGGTGGTTTTGCACAGTCGGAGTGGAGGTGGGAGATATCTACATTAAATTGGCCCGTTACAATATTAACTAGAGATATCTACATTAATGGACTAATTCAAGAATAGTTTGAATTTTGAATTAGTCCGTTACAATATTAACTACATGAGATATCAACATTAATGGACTAATTCAAGAGCATGTGTTGTCATCTTTAACACCTCACACAGACTACAAGAGTCATACTGAGAAGATCTTTAGGAAAATTGAAAGCTGAGGCATGAAGCATATGAGTTATGCAAGGCGTCTATAGTTCACTAAATCAATCCTTTCCTCTATTTGTAACTGTTGGATGCAAATGTTATTATTGCCAAATCAAACTATATATGAGGTTAAGAGGACGATTCAACATTTCTTATGGCCTAGTTCTACAGCAAATCATGGATCGCACAAGGTTGCATGGAAAGTAGTTTACTCACGTAAAAGGGAAGGAGGATTAGGATTGTTCAATATGAACTTATGAAACAAAGTTTTGCTAGGACGTATGCTATGAAACCTCATCAATCATCCATCCTTTTCCTTTTGGAGCATTCGGGTTCACAACACATAATGCAGAGGAACCCCAATTATGTTGCTCGACATCATGGGTAGTATGGCTTGGAGTTGGTGATGTCTCCTCAAATTATGACCTTTTCTAACCTTCGTTATATCTAGCTCACCATATTGTTGCCAAGATATACATGACGAACTTAGACATAGGGGAATGGTTGTAGAGTGGTACAATCTAATTTGGAGCAGTGACATTAACAAAGTCAATTTTATTGGCAAGCTAATTTACAAAGATAAACTACCGACAATAGAGATCTTAACACGATGGATGACTTCAGTTGATATCGAGTGTAACTTCTACAGGGACAATATAGAAGATAGAGCATATTTATTCTTCCAGCGTGAGTGGACAGGCGTGCAGTATCCTTATGCAACATGGGATTAGGCTTTTTTTAGAAGGATGGAATGAGGAACTTTCATGGATAATTAGGGCAACAAAGGGAAAAGATTGGTTGCTGGACTCCTCAAAGTATCTTTTCTCGTAACCATATATTTTATTTGGATGGAGTGCAACTATAGTTGATTTTAAAACAAGTCAAACCAACACTCATATTATTTTGGCCAAGGTGATTAAAAATATAAGAGGTAGAGCTTCACTTTACCAAAAAGTTAGACCTTCCCATACAAATGTATTTTTGGTTACTATGTGGAGACTTCCTACCTCCATCTTTGTGAATTATTAGCTCTATTTGTAATGTTGGGGGATACCCCTAAACTGTCATACTTCATCTGCTCTACAATACTTACATCTTCAACAACATTAAAAAAAGGTAAAAGTTGTGGGAGCCTTGCTCGTGAGTATGTAATAATGGATAAAGCCAACGGGTCTACATAGAATTTTAGGAAATATAATGAAGTAAACCACATATTTTCAAAGTGAAAAATCATTCCCGAGTATTTTGGCGGCTCATTTTTACTTCATGAGGCAATAAGAACCGGACATGGTCAACTGGTCATGTTATATATGAGATTTTATGGGATTATTGCCAAGTTCTAAAAGCTTAAGCTGTTCAACAAGATTGCATATGGTAACACTCTAGAAAAAATGTTTCTATTCCCAAAATATTCTCGAAACACTTTAGGAACAGAAACACATATGGTAAAAAGGTGTTTCGAAAACACTTTTAACAAATAGAAACACTTTTGGAGCAGAAACAAAAAATAAAAAAACTTACTTTTATATTCCCAAAACACTTTTTGCAAAAATATTTAGAACATTTTTTGGAAATAATTGGGAACACTTTCTTGAAAGTAATTAAAACTAAAAATAATTATAGAATAAAATAATTAAAAATAATAAAATAATTTTTTTCAAAAAATAAATATTTAAAAATCAAAATAAAAAATAAAATTAATTAAGTAAAGTAATTTAAAATAAAATAATTTAAAAATAAAAAATCGAAATAATAAAAATTAATTGAGAAATCAAATCATTTACAAATGGTAATTTTCACCAAATGGCATTTACGTCAAAGTTGCATCCAAATATACTTTTTAATTACAATTTACAAAAAATATTTGTATTTCACCAAAGTCCTTTAGCTCAAAGGTATTCGCGTATTTCCAAAGATATTTGCTCAGAGCTGGACCAAACGGGCCCGATGGATAATGAGTAATGACACTACTAATAAATAAATTATTAGTTATATCAATTATATATTTGGGTCTTCATCAAAATCCTGCAAATAAAATGGCAATGGACTACAATATGTCTGGAATTTCATGACTTTGTATTTTTCAATTATCTAACATGTTTTATCTACTTGGGAACATTTATGTATGATAAGTGTAATTTTTCATATCTATGGAAGACATATTTCGTGTTTTCATTGTTCAATTCTAATTGGTCTCATCTTTCATTTTTTTATAGTTGATTTCATCCATATTGAAAAATTAGGAATAAAATTAAATGAAAAAAATTACGAACATAATTTTTTTGCAATTACTAAACGCGTTTATATTCCTTTTTTGTTTCAATAACAGAAATTTTATGTAGTTACCAAACGCGTTTTTGTTCCCAAAAATAGTTACCGAGAATAGAAGCAAAAAAAAAAGGATTTCTGTTCCAAAAGTTGTTCTGAGAATAGAAACATTACCATCCACAGCCTAAACGCATGGTTTGCTAACACTCCCCCTTATGAGTAGGCTAGACTTTGGCCTAAGCCGAAGGAATGAAATATGTATTTGGGGAGGCAAACAGTGGTCTTGAAAGATTTAAATTCAGGACCCCCAACCTTAATATCACGTGAGAAATTTCCAATCTAAAAGCTTAAACTGATAGATAAAAGGAAACTACATGAATATGAAGAGTAGGCAAAATATATTTCAACAACCCTCCTCATGTACAAGCTGAATTAGGAGTGACATGTGGAAATTGATTGACAGGTGGACGCACATACACAAAAGGGATCGCACTAACTCTAATACTATGTGAGATTTTTGTGAAATCAGTGTTAACTACTATAAACGTTTAAAGTGTTATATGAAGGTGTAATTCAATATTTGAATATGCTAACATTATAGTAGGAAGTGTCCATTTGCAATAGCAGTGATCATTTGGTGCTGAGCCCGAGACATGATTTGAATTTTTTTTCTTGAGCCAAAGGAAAAAAAAACAAGCATTTAACGCCAAGAAACATTTAGAGCAAAGAATGTTCATTAGGAGATCTCATATTCTATAATTGTCACATGAAATCATTTTCCATAAACGAGAGATTCGTCAATACAGAAAGGTGGAGTTTCCTCTGGAAATTTACAATACAATGGTCGAAATTTTTCATGTGTACTTTTGCGTTCTCTAGTTTCCAAACATATACTCTGCGCATTGTCATTCTGGAACTTAATACTTTCATGCTAAGATTTGGAAATTCAAGGTGTAAAGTGTAAATTTCGAAAGAACATACGGTGGTAAAACTTGTAATTTTCTTTATCTAAGGAGTGCAAAAATACGGTAAACTGAATAACACATGCCGCGTCGATTGGCTCACTTTCTGTGGGTGAGATATATTGATAGTCCGATTTAGTAAATTTTGCTAAGGAGAACTGTTATTATAGTTGCGGACAATATGACTCATTCCGACCGGCGGTTGTCAGGCAAGCCTTGATCTTTCTGACTAAGAACGCGATTTTCACACCAATATGTTCCTGCTACACGAGGAAAGTAGAATATCGAACAGAGGAAACGAACGGAACCGAGAGTTGTGATCGTCCCGTTTAATTCGTTATTGGATATTGGACACAATTCTTGCAAAACACAAACAAAAGGATTAGCAAATATACATTGCAGGCATGTTATTGCACACTGTTTCGGGATGCCTCCATGGTGTCCCGTTAAGAGTGATGTATATAGAGCTAAACTTTTTGAAGTAGTTGACGAAAATGTATTTGCCAGTTAATAGTATACATTTAGATGGATTAGTGCATGCTAAGATTGGATTGTGCCAAAGGCGGTTGAAATGTCGTTGGATAGCAAGTACTGGCTACAGGGATGTGCCGGTTCCATTTATACTCTTTGGGAAATGTGCTTTTTGACCCAAAAAGAATTGGGAAAGAGAGCTCTTTATTCATTGAATAGAAGTCTATATTGATTTCGCGTATACTGCTACCAAGAAATTATTTCGTGTTGGTTGGTAACTTGGTATGAGGCTGATTCCCACCTCATATACCAGTATTTATGTTTGTTTTCTGCTAATTTTGCCGACCTAACAGGAGTTGTCGTCATTTCAAACCTAGCTTTCGGTGTCTGTACCCAATGACTTCCAGCCTCCGTTTCAAAAAAACCTGGATTGTTGGTTATAGTGACGTACTAAATTCTTTTGGCGAGTGCCTTTTCCAAAAAAGTCAAGTACTATATATTGGGATATCTCGTGAACTCACTTGCCAGAATGCGAATGAGGAATAAACAGATTACATTAGAATTCAATCACATTTTGACTAAGGAATATTGCGGATACCAACCATCATTCCCTCCACACAAAGATCGAATTTGTAAACTAAGCAGAGTAAAGTGAGAAGTGAACGACAAGACTTCAACGGTCTGCGAGCAGAATAGTGTGAGTATGGGTATACTCTAGCATAGAAATTGGAAGTTGTACTGTCAGAATCAACAATTAATCGTAAGTAACCGAGTCAGGGCCATGGTAC
>JAGVVM010006848.1:0-24024 GCA_019149425.1 Psidium friedrichsthalianum
CGACCTTCGATTGTCGTGCAGATGTCGCGCGCTCGTGGAGGTTCGGGGCGTGACACGATACATGGAGATTGCTAACCATATTTGAGTCACTCAAATACTCTTAGTGCTTCTCGGCCCAAATTACATCCAATGACGTGTACCGTGTTTAGCCTTCCAATGCCTCACCAAATAATATCTCAATCTCACGAAGAAATTATACACAAATTTTTACCATAAGAATTTCTCGACTAGAACACAAATATCGTGGAACTTCTTAAGAAATCAATTATCTCGCAAGAAGAACTCCACTGAAAGTTGGGCACATTAAGAACTCGTACAATACCGATGGTTCAAGGCTTACGTACTGATCAACCACTGCCACACACCTTAGCCCACAAGTACCTATATATATTTATAGGGAAAAGTACACCTCAAGTGCCAAAACTTGTGTATGGCGTGCACTTTAGTGCCAAAACTTTCAAAACGTTCACTTTAGTGCCAAGTTCGAAGAAAATCGTGCACTTCAGTGCCAATCCGGCCAAAATCCGGCCAAATGAATTACGTGGATTTTTCAATTTGTTTTGTTATCTTATGTGGCAAATTTTCAGAACTAGTTACCATGGTGGAAGTCCGACGTGGCTTGTGCAAGGGTAGAAATGAAAAACGACGTCGCTCGATCGCCGTTATTAAACGATCTTCAGTCCACCGTTGCTTGCTCCTCGCCGTCGCTCCCTCACCGGCCACAATTGCTCACTCATCGTCGTTCCTTGCTCGCTGCTATCCCTTGCTCGCTGCCTTTGCTCACTCGTCGCTGTTCCTCGCTCGCCGCCGTCGCTTGCTCTCCGCCATCTCTCGCACGTCACCGTCGCTCGCACGTCGCCGTCGCTCTCACACCACTGTCGCTCACACACTATTGCTCGCAAGCCGCCATCGCTTGTACACCATCGTCGCTGGCAAGTTACCGTCGCTCGGGACTAGGGTTTGTAATTTGGCGTTGAATTTGGGGATTTAGGGTTTATGCTTGGATGGATTTAGCTTTAACGACGTCATTTGCTCTTTAAATTTCTAAATCGGCCTCCGGCGAGCTACGTCGTCTTCCACGTAGGCTTTTCGGCGAGCCACGTATGCTTCAGATGGAACTTGGCACTGAAGTGAACCATTTTAAAAAAACTTGGCACTAAAGTGAATGTTTTGAAAGTTTTGGCACTTGAGGTGTACTTTTCCCTATATTTATATGCATTCTGACCTAAAAATCCAAACCAACTTCTGTAGAGAATAAGTCAGAATCTTATATTTCCTATTATTCTTTCTCTGGCCCATTATTGACCAAGTCCAACTCAAAGTCCATGTCCAATCTTCTCTCCTCATTTCAAAATCCCAAACTCGGATTATACCAACCATAGATAGGATTTCTACGGAGGACGTTCACAAATATACTAAGACTGCGTATGGTAACGTTTCTGTTCTCGGAGCAACTTTTAGAATAGAAACACTTTTTTTGTGTTTCTATTCCTGGCAATGATTTCTGGGAACAAAAACATATTTGGTAACTGTATAAAGCTTCTGTTCTCCAAAACAAAAACAGAACAGAAACGTGTTTGGTAACTGCATAAAGTTTTTGTTCTCGGAACAAAAAAAGAACAAAAACGCATTTGTTAACTACAAAAAAAATTCTGTTCCTAATTTTTCTATTTAATTCTATTCCTAATTTTTTTCAATATGGATGAGATCAACAATAAAAAATTGAAAGAGAAGACAAATTAGAATTAAGCAATGAGAACATGAAATATGTCCTCCATAGATAGGGAAAATTACATAAATATGTTACTGCATAAAGTTTTTGTTCTCGGAACAAAAAAAGAACAAAAACGCATTTGTTAACTACAAAAAAATTATGTTCTTAATTTTTCTATTTAATTCTATTCCTAATTTTTTTTCAATATGGATGAGATCAACAATAAAAAAAATTGAAAGAGAAGACAAATTAGAATTGAGTAATGAGAACATGAAATATGTCCTCCATAGATAGGAAAAATTACAATTATGAGTCATACATAAATGTTCCCAAGTAGATAAAAATATGATTACATAATTGAATGCAAATACTGTTTGATAAATTGTAATTAAAAAGTGCATTTGAATACAAGTTTGACGTAAATGTCATTTGATTAAAAAAAAATAGCTTTTGTAAATGATTCGATTTCCCAATTAATTTTTATTATTTAGATTTTTTTATTATTTTTATTATTTTATTTTTTAAATTTCTTTCTTTAATTTTTTTTTATTTTTTTGATTATTATTTTTTTGAAAGAATTATATTTATTTTTTTAATTAATTAATTTAAATATTTTTTTTGCTATTATTATTTTGATTTTTCATTTTTATTATTTTATTTTATTTTTATCATTGCAAAAAAAATTATTTTTTTATTTTTAATCAATTTATTTTAAATTAATTTCTTTGATTATTTTTTTATTTTATTTTTATATTTTTATTTTTCAAAAAAATATTTGTATTTTAATTATTTTTAGTCTTTAATTGTTTTTATTTTTTATTACTTTCAAGAAAGTGTTCTCAATTGTTTCCAAAAAAATGTTCTAAATGTATTTTTAAAAGTGTTTTGAAAACATAGAATAGAAACAAGTTTTTTTTTATTTCTTGTTTCTGCTCCAAAAGTGTTTTTATTTACTAGAAGTGTTCCCGAAACACTTTGGAAACACTTTTTCACCATATGCGTTTCTGTTTCCAAAGTGTTTCGAGAATACTTTGAAATAGAAACACTTTTTCTAGAGCATTATCATACGCAGTCTAACTTATCTTGAGCTAGGTTTCTTCCAACGAGTTGTCAAATGGGTGGGTGGGGTCGGGTCGAATCAAGTCGAAAATGATTCGAACGATATTGATTTATCTAATCCGTTTTGGCCCTTATTTAATAACCCATATCCAACCGGACCTGCTTCTAGCCCGTATCTGACCCGACCCACTTTGATCAATGTTATAAAAAAACACACTAATATTCTAGAAAAGCCTATACTACTCATTTAACCTACTTTAAGCTATTCACATGTATATGTTACTTGAAAAAAAGTTCACATCAAATAAAAAATAAATTAATAAATAAAATACAAAATGTAAAAATTTTATAAATTGAAATATTTAAGAAAAAGGCTGACAAAATGGGTTGTGACCCATATTTAACGAGCCCAGTTTCGTTTGGGTAACTCGTTTTTTTGAAAGCATATATACATTTATTTGATGAACTTAACTGGCCGTCAGTATGCTTGACTCAAATTCTTTAACTCGCTTTTTGATCGAATCTCAATTCTGATTTCATATCCTGGAGCAAAATCACACATCAATCGACGATTAAGAGCGATAAAAAGATATGATTGGAGGAAAATCTCTCACCTAGACGAAAAACTTATTGTTCCGAAACGTGAACATCAATGTCCGACATCTCAAAAACATCAAAATAACATAATTTGCTGTTCTTTCCTTACGAGTCTTGGTGCCCAAAATGATATGTTGAGCCTCCTGTTCTGCGCTCAACAGCATCTGAATCCCCCCTTGTCCCCTCATGGAGACATTAGTTGAGAGTGGCAATGGCAAATCGAAGTCCCGAGAAGAAGATGAACACGAGTAGGAAAAACCTGAGAGTGGCCATGGCAAATCGAAACTCCTGAGACTCGCAAAGTGTAGCTATATATCTCCCTCGAACCAACCCAACGCTATATCCGCCATCTTCCCCTTCTCCCCTCCCCCCCCTCCTTCTCTCAAAGCAATAGAGAAATCGAGTACATGCGAAGATGCAGCCATCAGCTGTACTCTCACCATCCCCAAGCCTCAGTAGCTACTCCGCAAGCAAGCTCGTCGAGATTACCACTTGGGTCGTCGACAAACTCAGGCTCAATTCCAACCTGTTCTGTTTCGACGCCATGAATTTCGGTCAAGCTAGCACCAAGTAGTCACAGTCGCAAGGCGAAGAAGCAAGGTGTGAGGAGAGTGAGAGCACCCGGTTTGATGACGAGGACGTTGAGGAAGAAGAAGAAGAAGAAGAAGAGGTTCGTCTCCAATTTCCACCGATGAGATCTTCTGTAACTGCCAAATCAGTCTTGTGTACTCGGTTTTCAATAGATATTTGCTTCGGAACGGAGTCTGGAGAAGAGAGAAGGACAAAGACAACTCGAAGAAGACGATGAAGCTCCGGCTGACGGAGGCGGGGCCGACGGCTGCTTGCGAGTTGCGAGGGCAAGAGGTACTTGCAGAAACTGGGTTTGGTGGTCACGCACACATTGCTTGTTGGATGACAAACTTTTTTATGGTCCAAAATGGGTCCAAAATAGGTTTCATGTGTCAATCATTTTTAACCCATTTAATTTCACTTCAATCTTTTTACTCATTTTTAGTGAGCTCTCTAAAAGTTAATAATCCACATAAAACTCATTTTGTATGAAGTATGGGTCAGAAATAGGCCAATTTACCCATATTGACAGCTCTATACCAAAGGGCTCAAACTTGAGACATAGTTTAATATGGCCAATGACGGTATCAATTCCTCTAGGGTACAGCATATATTTTCCATTCGTTGACAGAGTGGATCCAATGTATTCATAGCCATTTGCGATTGTCCCTTAATAGACGTTTTGGTATTGGGAATTCGGGAAGAACCGGACGGCCTTGTTAACCACAAGCTATTTTTTGTCGTTCTGTCTTCTTGGATTGTTTTAAGTAGTTCAAGATTTCCATTTCAGGTTGTTGCTTATAAATCATCAAAAGTCGTAGTTTCCGACCGTAGTGTGTGGTGTTGAGGAAGTTTGTCTCTCTGAATGTTTTGACTCTGACAAAACTTTCCTTTTCCATTTTGGAATTAAGTTAATATATTGAAATTGCTTTTGCAGAGATGAGTTTGTGAAAAGAAGCTCATATGGATCCAGGTCTGATGTTCAGATTCAAGAGAGAGATGTCATATATCTACTTCTAAGTCTGTAGAAGTAAAAGTGTTCAAATAAAAGAGGAACTGCCTCTGAATATGTCAGAAGGAAGAGCGTTGTCTCTGAAGCCTTCAGATGAAGAAGAGTTCCGTTTAAAGACTTCAAGGAAGCTGCATCTGAATACTTATGGGCTAGAAGATTTTTGTGACTCGTCAGCAAGGATCCTCCAGAAGCAAAAATCGCTACTTAACTCTGAAGTGAATCAGAGGAACTTCAGTTGTAAACTGACTCTGAAATATGTTGAGACACAATTTCAGACTCAGTCTTATAAGAGACTCTGAAGACCCACGTATGGCAGGTTTCCGAGATGGCTAGGATATCTATGGAAGTTTGTGTGATTTGATTGACCAGATTCTTGTCCCATCAAATCAGGAGAATATCTACAGTTGGATGACACCTTCCATATACAAAGAATATTGAAGATTGGATTGACTCTATTTATGGAAAGCTGAAATCTCAGTTGTATGGGCGACTGACTCTGAAGCGTTCAAACTCTGCTACAACGGCTTGAAGATCTTCTCTGATACAGTCTCCGTCAATCAAGATTGATGACGATTAATCAATGATTGAGGAGCGATCCTTGGGACACCTTGACCAACGGCTAGTTCAAGGTTAGAGAGTATAAAAGAGAATCAACGAAGACGATTGTGTAGCGAGACGAACTGAAAATTCCAAAGCTTTGAGCGATTCAAACTTGCGACTATTCTCTTGTACACGAGAGACACCACTTACATGTGTTGAGAGGCTATTCTGTTCTTCGTGTGAGAAGCATACAAATTCTTGTAATCCTCATTTATACATAGTGGAAATCAGCTTATCGGCTGTCAGCGTGGGAGAGTGGACGTAGGCTTGATATAAGCCGAACCACTATAACTGTTGTGTGCAAGATTCTCTATCTCATAACTCTGATCTTTGTGTTTTGCACGCCAGCGTTAGTATTAAGAATCTGCATGCTCAGAAGTTGAATATTTACATTCAAATTCATAAATTGTTCACGATCAGAATCACTAAATACACTTGTTCAGATTCAGATTCTGCATACATTTTGATTTGACTTTTAATTCCGCATCTTATCTTCAAATTGTTTTAAATTACCTATTCACCCCCCCTCTAGGTGATATTGCTAGACTCAACATGTGGGACATCTTTGGAGTCATATGGATCTCTTGTTGCTGGTTTTTTACGCGGTCAGAATAGGATGATCCCCTACTTCTGTAGCAATATCATAACACAAGCATGCACAAAGTATCAGGAAAGTTTTCATTTTATAAAAGAAAAAAAAGTTATCATAAGATTCTTCTTAATTTTTTTTTTAAAAGTATCATACGATAAAAGAGTGTCTACTCTTGACTCATCTCCGTGGGACATTCATGGCTGCTTTTCCTTTTCTGTTTAATGACTTGGTGCGACTCTTCTTTTCTCTTTCCCGGCAAGCCCCAATAGGCCGACTCAACTTTGTTTTCAGCTTAGTTCAAAGGGTGATTCTCTGGACAAATACCAATTATCTATCGGCTAATCCTCCAAACCATTTCTAAACATTGTTATTCTCTGTTGTTCTTCGAAACTTTGATTGGCAATTTTACAATGCCAACAGGACATTCTTATCGAAAATGCTTTCCGTAGAGAGTTGAAGTTAGCAGATTCTTCACTGTCTTAAGAACAACAATGACAGAAGTTTGTTTGATATTTTTCATAGTGCTTGACGCTTTAGTTACTAATATGATTTCAGATAATTGAAAATCTGGAACAAAACAGGCAAAATTCAACCAGACCACATGCACAGACATGGAAGAAAAGTTCACCTGAGTTCTAGTTTCATACCATATGATGACATTACTGCGATATGTCTTGTTTAATGGCATTCCCTTTCTTGTTTCAAACTAGTCTCCTTAATCAAACAGAGCTTCTTGCTAAAGAGTAATTGCTGTACCAACACAGAAATTGCCAAGATTTGCCTCCCCACAACTTTGGAATGACACAAAACAAGCGAGTCCTTACTGCCACCCAACATACAGTAATGTGCTATTGCACAATTTTATGTCCATACATTTCCTTCAAGATTAAACAAAGGCGGTGCTTTAAAAACAGTACATGTAAATAGGATCATGCCAGTACTTATTATTCACTCCATGTCCAAGACACGAGTTAGCTATAGTTTGCATCTCTGAGCTGAAAGTTCAAACATATTGGTTCGGGCATCCTCATTTATCTGCCTTCAAGAGCTGTAAGAGTGACATGGTTGACAGAATTTTCCTTCTGGCTTTGTCCGGAGGAACTTGTGTCGGTGGTTGTTTGCCTCTCGGTGAATGCAGGTTTGTCCGGAGTAGGAAGACAACGATTTCATTGTTAATCATCGAAATGAACAGTTGAAATGTAGGCCTATCTTTTGCGAGTTCTTGTGTACAAAGCAGCCCCACGGTTATGCACCTCTTGATCTCAACCTCAAAGCCTCTAACAGAAATTTTAGGGTCCACCAGAGCTAGTACTTTGTCTTCCTCCCAATATTTCCATGCCTGCCAAAGAAAACAGAATTCAAGTCCAATTATTTTTGGAATTTGAGTTGATGGAAATATGGTGATCTCTCTGTTTGTAACAGCTTACCAATCCCACAGGCTCAAGGATTGATCTTCCTCATTGAAGCTAGTGTTGTGTCTTCCACTTACAATCTCCAGCAATAGTACCCCGAAGCTAAAGACATCTGATTTTTCCGAAAACCGCCCTTCCATCGCATATTCTGGAGCCATGTAACCACTGCATTCCATGAAACACTTTCATATTCCTTATGCTAGGTAGAAAAATTAAACCAGTATGAGACTCATAATGTAAGTAAGACTTACTAGGTTCCCACAACTCTTAGTGTATCTGCTTGATCTTCTTTTCCCCCAAATATCCTAGCCGTTCCAAAGTCTGAAATTCTTCGATTGAGCTCTTGATCCAACAGGATATTACTCGTCTTAAGATCTCTATGAATTATCCGTAGTCTGGAGTCACGGTGAAGGTACAGTAGGCCTCGACAAATTCCATCAATAATGTTGAACCGTCTTCTCCAATCCAGTTGCTCTTGTTTGAGCGGATCTGAAATAGACAGCAGAAGTGACATTCATAAAACAATGTGTTAGTTTTGTGACTAGAGAAGAGTCAAATGCACAGAAGAGTTTCCCATGTAAACCAAAAATGTGAAGTATGTGCAATAGGTAACAGCCAGATACCGTTTTAAATAGCTAACTTTAAAAGTTACCTTCCCTATAAACTGGTATTCGTAATAGATCGAGGGAATGCTGCAAGAAATGGACTATTACCGAAAAGAAATGCATCTAGACCCTTGTTTGGCATGAACTCATAGACTAATAGTTTCTCATCTTGTTCGGCACAGCATCCAAGGAGTCGAACTAGATTTCGATGTTGGACCTTCGAAATCACGACCATTTCATTAATAAATTCCTGCAATCCTTGTCCTGAGGCCCTTGATAGTCTTTTCACTGCTATTTCTTTTCCATTTAGCAATCTCCCCTGTACAAAAGGACTTAAATGAGCTGCTGAAATTTGAAAAAAGAAAAAAAGAAGAAAAACCTTAGCTGCTGTCCTCCAGATGAGAAAGTATTTACCCTATATAGTGCCCCAAAACCACCCTCTCCTAGCTTGTTAGCATCGCTAAAGTTGCTGTTGCTGCGGCCAGCTCTTCCACTTGTAGAGCACAAGCTCCTGGAGATTAACTTTGCTCAAGTTCTCCCCAAGCATGTTCTCACTAGGAGCCCTGAAAATTGTTCCCTGTCTTTACCTCCTCGTTTTTGGACTTCTTCCAGGCGAAGAAAGTACCAATGCTGAAAATAAGTGTTGCCACAACAACTGCAATCACTATAATTGCTCTGAGATCTCTTTTTCCTTCTGCATATCAAAATATGGGCATACAATGATGTCTGAGATTGAAGCAGATATTAAAACAAAAGTACTGTTTAGCTACTTTTCATAGGTCACAACTCCACCTGGCATATCACATAGATTGAAATTCCCTAACTACCTAGCAGTAAGATTGATTAGAAATTAAATTTAGGACTGAACTTACCAGTTCTGTGTGTGCTACGTCGACATACAGAGTAGTTCCTCCATTGGTAACTGCCTGTACATCGTTTAGGTTTCCGCTCCAGTACATGCAACCCACGCCGGCATCATAAGCATATGCTGCACACGAACAATTACTGAGGCACTGCTCTCGGCACTTGTCTTCCAAAGAAGATGACCGATTGCATAATTCGGCACTTTCACAGTCTCAAGCTTTATAAATCCATCCATTTTTCCCGCTTTAGTACTACTTTTCACGCCCGGTTCCGTCGGACCCCAACATCCCCTCACCTGTCAATCGCTCATCGCCTGGCCAACCTAACGCGGCCCAGGACTCGTCCGGCCAAACGACGGCTAACAAGCGACAGCGAAAAACGCGCATCCCCTGACATAACATACATGTTGTATAGAGAGATAGAGAAAATTTAATTTACTCCGTATAACAGTAGAGGTTCTTTACAACCTGGACTAAGACTCGCAATCTGACCCCACAAACAAGACTACGGCCAAGATCAAAGAAATCACTAAACCAAAAGTCGCCAATCTTCCATCTAGGCATCATAGGAACTACTCCTCCTCTGACAATGACACACTCCTCCGGATCCGAGACTCCTCGGATGTCGGGAAAAAAAAAAAAAAAAAATATCAAGTCTATGGTCGAGGTCCTGAATGGCGATCAGCCAAACCAATATTTGAGTCGAACTCAGTAAAAACCAAAAAGTGAAATGCCTCACTGTGTCGTGGCGCGCTTCTGGCGAGGGGGGGGGGGGGGCGCGGGGGACCACTCCGCCAATGTAGAGTAGTGCCGTTCCGAAGGAAAATTTCAGGAATATCGAGAGGTTCAAGACTAACTGAGAAACTTCCAACCGATGGATCAGAGGGGCTTTTCCACGATGTGAGTACCTGCTTCTCATTTGTTCTCTCATTGTGATAAGCTTCATTTTTGCCATGAATGTATCACATATGTTCTGGAAACCTTCCCATACAGTTGCTGTTGTGCTCGGAACTTTGTTTGAGCAAGACAAGATTTCCAGAATCTAATAATTGGGCTTTTGCATTAGCGCCAGAGGTGGAAACGTTTGATGACCAAACTACTTCCTTCTTTCCATTCATTATCACAAGATTACCATCATCGGTATGGTCATGACGCCAGACGAATCTAAAACTGGCTTGTCCCTGTTTGCAACCCAAAATACGTGATATTGGGGATCTTGTTATGCCAAACCCCAACATACCGATTGGTAGTTCCATTGGGGCTAAAGAATCCCAGTTTGTAGAGACCTCCACTTGATATGATACTTCCAGGGTCTTGGATGTACTCGGAGGCTGTAATGACATCTCCTCCCATGCAAAATTTCGCAGCATAACAAAACAAAATAAAGAGAGAGAAGATTCTTACTTTTCCCTTCCCAAGTACCATGACTCCTTGAACCTTGCTTCTCAGCAACAACTGATTTTGCTAGCTTTTCAACCTCAGACGACACAATCTGAAGTTTAGACAGAAGGTGGAAATCACGACTACAGAGAGAAAATCATGTGGTTGAAGATGAAGGTAAATTTTTCACTGCACAAGATGGGTTAAGCATCTCCATGAAGAAATTTATATTGCTCTAGCAAGATGATTTTCCTCGTCAACTATTGCTATCAATGTCATGATTTTCTCTCGCTAGTGGCTTAAACTAGCCTTTCAAAAGTTTTCCCACACGGTCGTCTTTCGCTCTATCGACGTTGTTATTTTTCCTCTAGTGAGATCCGAAAGTGTCGCTTCACTTGACTTGAGTCAACAATATGGATCATTAACTACTAGTGCTTGAGTTCTTACATCAGGATTTTAGCCCCCATTGACGAGGTCAACTGTAGAAAAAGCATTTGTCCTGGAGTATTAATTTCAGATCGTTGCCTTCGTCCAACGTTGTGGCCCCAATTGCTGTCCTTGTATATTGTGGATTCATGAACATTCGATGGACTAAGTTGCCAGTTGCTTACAACTAGTCGTACCGATCGCCTTCCTTGTATAAAACGCTAGAAAAAAAGCATTGAGTCTTTGAAAGTGACCAGTAAGAGAGACCATGCCCTGGAGATTTTACATTCTTGCCTTCATTCAGGATTGTGGCCACAATTGCTTTCTTTGAATTGCCACTTTCTTTGTGGGTTCATGTACATTTCCACGCACTTATATTGATCGAAATCGTACAATCAATCGGCAATGACTGCAGTATTGAATTTTTGAGCTAGCCATGCCAATGAAGTTATGATGCGAGATGAATGTTAGTGAACACTTGAGGCTACTGTAAATTTGAGGGTATTTCTAGCGTTGCCAAGATTAGGATTCGAATTCGGAACAAGTACAAACGTCGAGGAGCAGCTGCAAACATTTGAAGGTACCAAATATTTGAAACCCTAACCTTTGATGACACCAATAAGTGTAGTAAAGAACTGCAAAGTGGAAAAAGAGTTCATGTTTTGTGTTTCTCTACATTTCCAAGCAAGATTGCGTAAAATGAAACTAGTCGACCTCAAAACAGTAAGAACATGACATGTACTGAGAATCGTTCAAAATTCAGATCATGTCCTGCCATGAAGAACGGTTAGAGTAACATCATTGGTAGAACATGTCTTTTGCTTTGTCCGAGGATCTGTATCTTGGGTTATTTTCTCACGGTGAATGCCGGCTGCTTTGGACGAGGAAGATCCACAATTTTCACTGTTGATCATCGAAATAACAGTGGCTATGGAAGGGCCTATCTTTTGCCCTTTCTTGTGTGCAAAGAAGCCCCACATTTAAGCACCTTGAAAGCTCCACCGCGAAGCATGTAACAGGTATGTTTGAGTCCACTAATTCTAAAACATTGTCTTCATTCCATAACTTCCACGCCTGTAAATTCATCAAGTCATTTAATTGTTGGGGTTTCCAGTTTATGAGAATAGAATGCAGTTCTAACTTCTAATATCAGTGAGAGCTTACCAGTCCTAGAAGGCTCGAGCATTGATCTTCCTCATGAAAACTATTGTTCGTCTTCCGCTTACGATCTCCAGTAATAATATGCCAAAGCTAAGACATCTGATTTTTCCGAGAATCGCCCTTCCATTGCGTATTCCGGAGCCATGTAGCCACTGCATTCCATCAAACAGGTTCAAGGTTCCTGATTCTGAGGGTTCTAAAATCACTAGGAACGAGAATAAACAAAGATAGGAACGCTAAAATTAATAGGTACTAACTAGTTCCCACACTAAACTCCTTCGATTACTTGATTTTCATTCCCAAGATATTCCACAATTCAAGTAGCTGTCACAGGATTGCATCTATTCTCAATTCCTTATCAATTTATTCCCCAATGCCATTCCAAAGTCTGATTTGTGGATTGAGCTCTTCATCCAGCAGGATATTGCCTGCCTTCAAATCTCTATGAATAATCCTTAGTCTGGAGTCCCTATGAAGATAAGCAGACCTCGACAATACCATCAACTATGTTGAACCGTGTTCTCCAATCCAAATGTCCTCGTTTAAGTGGATCTGAATAGACATAGAAGTTTAATGCAAAAAATTCACTTTTGCAACTGGAAAAGAATGAAATGCACAGAAGTCCAAAGCCAAACAGAAAACTTGTAGCATCCCAGCAAGAACAGTCAATCCTGTTCAAATGGCTAACTATACAAACAAGGCTTTCGAGATATATGGTACAAGTAAAAGTTTGAGGCAACATAGAAATAAGTGAAATATTACCAAAGAGAAATGTGTCTAGACTCTTGTTTGGCATGAATTCATAGATTAACATTCTCTCGTCTCCTTCAACACAGCATCCGAGAAGTCTAACAAGATTTCGATGTTGGACCTTACAAATGACCACCATTTCGTTCATAATTCCTGCTGCCCTTGTCCAGAGGCTCTCGAGAGCCTTTGATTGCTATTTCCTGACCGTTTGGTAGTATCCCCTGTACACAGGGACTAAATGAGCTACTAAAATTAACACGTGAACACACACCTGCATTTATAAAACTTTACATAGATACATATACCTTATATACTGGCCCGAAACCACCCCGTCCAAGCTTATTGGCCTCACCAAAGTTTCCTGTAGCTGCAGCCATTCTCCAATTTTATATTCACAAACTCCTGGAATTCAACTTTGCTTAAGTTCCCTCCAAGCATTTTTTCATTAGAAACCACTGAAGGGCCTTCTCCACTGGACAAATGTTTTTCCTTGCTTTCCTTTGCTGCTGATCCAGCAAACAATGTTCGTTATTTAATCCACGCAAACTCAGAAATTATTGGAAAGTTTAAGATTCAAAACAGCAAACAATGTTCGCATCCTCGGTAACACCCGCATGTGTAACCTTGGGTACGAGGTTTGTGTTTGGCTTCCCTTTGTGTTTGCGCTTTGATTAGTCAATCATATTCTTACCTTACCCCAAAAAAAAAAAAAAACAGCTGCATTACTCGTTACCTCGTTTTTTAACCTTCCTCCTGGCAAACCATATTGTGACGATGACAATGAGAGTTCCAATGATGACTGTAGTTGCTATGATTTCTCTCAGATGTCTCTTTTCATCTGGAAATCAGAACGGAGACATTAAACTGATACATCAGACTCTGTTGAATCATTTTGGAACCTTCGCCTTATAGCTAAAAAATGAAACTTCGTCACAGTCAAGAAGATATGCAAACGCTGTTCCTTTATCAGGGCTCCATATTGGACCCTGCTTGAGCATATATTTGAGCGTGCACGTGCGCGCGTGTGTTAATGAAAACTACCGCATCTTGAAGAATGAGTCGAGCCTAGTGTACTAATCCATCTAAACATAAGCGGCACTACGAAATTGATAAAAACTGTCATCTAAGAGTAAAGTTAATTTACCAAGTTCTGAGTGGGCCAGCCGAACGTAAAGAGTCGTTCCTCCAACAGAGAACTTCTGTAGGTCAATTAGGTCTCCTATCCAGAGCATGCAGCCGACACCAGAATCATATGCATATGCTACACATGAACAATTAATTGAACAATTTCCCGGGCAATCACCTTCGAGGGTAGAAAAAAAAATAGCAGAAGTTGGCACTTTCATCATTTCCAGCTTTAAAAATCCATCCTTTTTGCCGGCCATACTGCTACCGTTTGTAGTTCCATTGCACTGCAACAGTGACTTCCGAATGCATCCGCTGGTCCAATTTCCTCTGCTCCATTCCTGAAAGTTTTTAGGCTCAAAGCCTCTCAAGCAGCTACAAATTGGTGATTTCTTGGCATTGCAGATTCCAAATGGTCCGCACTGGCCATAGACATCACAATCACTCACCCGAGATGACCAAACCATCCCCCAGGAATTGCTTTTCTGATCCAGAAATGGTTGCACCAACTCCCCATTTGCTTTCAAAAACAGGTATGAGAGGTAAGACGGATCAGCAAAACTGTAAGTCAGATAGACTGTTCCATCGTGATCGTCCACCAGGTTGTACCCATTAATATAGACCGACTGCATCTTAGGTACTCCAATGAATATATTACCATTCCATGGCCACTCCGCCAATACCGAGAACTGCCATTCCAAATGAGAAGTTCAGGGATGTTTTGTAGATCAAGACTTGCCGAGAAGCTTCCGATTGATGGATCAGAAGGGCTTCTCCAGGATGTTAGTGCCTGCTTCTCATTTGTTCTTGAGCTAGTGATGAGCCTCATTTTCGCTAAGAATGAATCCGTCATGTCCTGGAAACTTTCCCAGAGAGTTTCTGCATCAGTTGCACTAGAGTTAGAGCTCGGTTTGAGCAAGACAAGGTCCCCAGAATCTGACAACTGAGCTTTTGTATTGTTTACAGAGTCGGAAACATTTGATGACCAAACCACTTCCCTCTTTCCATTCATGACCACAAGATTACCATCATCCGATATCGTCACAACACCAGAAGTGTCTAAAATTGGCCTCTCCCTGTTTGCTACCCAGAGAAAATTATATGTAGGAACATTATTGTACCAAATCCCCACATAGCGATTCACAGAACCATTAGGGCTAAAGAATCCCATTCTGTAGATACCTCCACTTGATGTTATACTTCCAGGGTCATGGATATATTCAGTTGCTGTGATGACATCTCCTCCAATGCAAAATTTTACGGTATAACAAGACATTAGAAAGAGAGAGAGAGCAGTCTTGCTTTCCCAAGAAATACCATGATGACAACTAGATTCTTTCCTCCTCAGGAACAACCTATAACATGTCATGCTGCTGCCGCACTACTGCCTTTGGTAGAGATAGCGCGAAGAGCACCACGAGCCGCAAGTGAATTGGAGGACAGAAGATGAAAACCAGAATTCTGCAGAGGAAGGCCTCGTGGTTGAATGTGACGGCGGTTTCCCACTACAAGGGATGCCCACATGGCCTAACTATCATTTGCATAGTCCCTGGCTAGAGGCTATTGGACTTAAGGTGCTCCATGAAGAAAGTGGTATTGAAGGATCTGATTTTTCTTGCTAATGGCCGGCAGCTTTTTCGCAGAGTTTAAGATTGTGATCTCTGCTATTCAGCATTGGCGTTCATATTGGATCTCTATCGTCTTCACTTAAACCACTCGTTCTTCATATCAACAATTTTCTTGTTCTTGGTCATGAGATTCTCAGGAAATGTCCAGTTGACTTTCATTTTCTGTGTAGCATCTTAAATTTCATTTGAAGTATTAACCATCTCGAATTTCATATAGTATATGGATATTAGCATTTGAACTCATTTAAAATCACACTTTTTCACAAATTATGTTAAATAAGACCATTCAAGAGAGAAAAAGGTCATTTCAAATGACCCCGTTAACCCTCGACTTTTTCTTTTTATTTCTTAAAATGCAAAACATACGACACTGTTGCAACCCGCCTATACTTGCGGCATCACAAATTTATCTTATTAAGACCACGAGCACCCAAATTTAATACCTTATAGCAATGTCAACTTCCTTTATTCAGTTGTCAATAATCTCAGTTAACTACGTCATAGGATAATTGTTTCCATTAAGCATCATTAATTAATTTAAATCAAAAAGGAAAAAGAAATTATCTAGTGAATATTATATTAAATAAGAAAATTATGAATAGTTTTATCTTGTTCGCATTTCACCCTTCTTAAAATTACCAGCTTTGCCATCTGATGGCCGAACTTCATTAGCCCAAACTTCCTTCTTCAAGAACCACCAACCAAAAATAAAAGAAAAAAAGATCTCTAATTTCCCCCAAAAAAACCGCAAATACTGAAACCGTTAACCTTTCTCCACCGACTCCTCGACTATGAGGCTGCGGCCGACTCGAGCTACGGAAGTCAATCCCACGCCACAACTTCCAGCCACCACTGCACCTGTCAAGCCACGCTTGAAGACGAGGACGACCGGACATCTCATCTTCAGTGACTCCTTTACAGCCATGTGGGTTGGGTGAGCTGGAACTGAGATAGGGACGAAGAATGAGTGGTGGTGGGTCAAAGTCGTCTCCACTGAGATCACATCGTCCGCAGTCCCCAGCTCTGTCAAAATCTTGCTGGCACGAGACGACGACGGGCACGGTGGAGAAGGAGCGACAGGACATGTGGGAGGACTGTTCCGCCCTTTTGGACGCTTTCCGAATTGAGTCATCGCTGTCGTTTTCGCGTGCGAGAAGAGAGGCCACGAGCGAACCAAGCTGTGTGAAAAAGGAATCGAGACTCAGGCAGGTGGTCCTGGTCCCGGGCATCCCGCAAGGTTTGGGGGACCGGCCGGTTCCTTTGACCGGGCCGCTCCGGATTTGTTCATTGTTGTTGTAGTAGACCCGATCAACGAGTGATGGTTCAAGGCTTAGTCTGTCACTATTTAAGTAAGTTAGACGGGCTTCCACTAGAGAAGGTTAAAGCAAAAGTTATCTATTTTGATGCAGCGTACCTCCATAGACACTTAGAATTCTTAGTAAAAACTATTCTGTGGAGCTATTATGTGAGGGATTATCGTAATGATAGATGATTAATGACTCAATATAAGTGATATGTCTCTTCAGTTCGCGTGCAACGGTTATGTCACTTCGGATCATGCCCTAATTATTGCAATTATGGGTTTCTGACTCAACCTGGCTCTTCGTTCTACTGCAATTCCTGGCATTGACATTATTCGTTAGTAAGGGCTAATCGCTCAACAAATGTGAACATAATCGATATGACTTTTATATATATATATATATATATATATATATATATATTGTGCAGCTTTGGTTCAAAAAACAAGAACTCCTTGAGGCACTCTTCTAGTTTTCTCTCTAGTCATGCTCTAGGTGTGCCGGTTTTTAGAAATATTCAATTGAATCATGTTCGTATAGCGGTAATACAAATGGGTTCAATGTGTTGTATCTAGGGAGGCCTAGTTCGTAAAACTATTAATCATCGTTGGCAGGAACTAATCACCTTAAGAATATCGGCAATCCGTACCTCACCCCTTGTCTAGATATTTTTGTCTTGTAATATTTATTTGCAAAGACCGTATAAACATTGACTTAGTTATTGCTATCAAAGTTGTTATCGCTTTCTCAAACTTATTATCTCTGTTTATATCTTCTAGCTACAACAAACAGCATTGCGTTACGTATATTATGCTTCCAACGTTGTTTGCCTCAATAAATGCAGGTTTGTTCGGAGCTATCTGTGCCCCGGATTTGTTGTTTCTCGGTGAACTGGCGGGCCTACCTTTTGCAAGTTCTAGTGTGCAAAGAGGACTGCCCGCGTTTATGCACGTTGAAACCTCTTTTTCAAAGCATCTAACAGATATTTTTGCAAGTTGTCATGTGGAAACAAATCACCTTTCTAAATCATATTGGTTGAAAAATCCTAGAAGGCTCAAGGATTGATCTTTCGTGAGTGATGTTGAAGGATTCTTCTTCGATCAAGATGTTCACACTTGAATGGATCTGAATCGACAACATAAGCAGATGCAGAAATTTTGATCATTTTTTTTTACCGAGTCAGAGTGAAATGCACCGAAAGAAGCTCAAATGTAACAAAGCTAATTTCAGATTGCCTTCATTCGAGATTGTGGCCTGAATTGCTTTCCTTCAATTGCCATTTTATTCACATTATCATGAACATTTCTATGCACTTGGTTTCCAGTTGCTTACAACTAATTAAACCGATCGGCATCGTACAATCAATTAACAAGGACTGTAGCATCGAGTAAAATCAGCAATCCATCGACTGGATTAGTTTCATGAGGGCAACTGTAGAAAAAGCATTTGAGCCTTGGAGGTTTGTCAGTCAGAGAGAGCATGCCATGGAAATTTTAGATCGCTGCCTTCATTCAACATTGTGGCCCCAATTGCTTCCTTGAATTGCCACTTTCTTTGTAACTTCACGAGCATTTCCACGCAAAATAGTTTCCTGTTGTTTGCAACTAGTCATACTGATTGAAATCGTGCAATCGATCAATAAGGACTGCAGTGTCGATTAGCGGAATCTTTCTCACATCAACTGAATTAGTGGAATCTTTCGAGGTAGACACGTCATTGAATTTCTGATGTGAGATGAGCACTAGTGGCGACTTGAGGCTATTTCAGATTTGATGTTATTCCTAGCGTTGCCAAGATTTGAATTCAAATTTGGAACAAACAGAAAAGTCAAGCGATAGTTGCAAACAATTGAAGGTGGGGGCTAATTGCAATTCACCCCACAATGGAGGGTGTAGTTTGCAATTTTTCCAGAACTTCATCCAAACCACTGCCGCCTCCTCCTGAGATGAGGAGTAGAAGCATTATTGCCAACAGAAGGTACTAAGTATTTGAACCCCACCTTTTGATGACACAAATATGTGTGGTAAAGAACTGTAAAGTGGAAAAAATAGTTCATGTTTTGCGTTTCTATACATTTCCAAGCAAGATTGTGTAAAAATAAAACTAGTCAAACTCATTGGTAGGATGAATCGTTCAAAAATTCAGACCATGTCATCTGCCGTGAAGAGCGGTCAGGGTAACATCGTTGACAGAACGTGTCTAATCTTGTGTCTCGGGTTATTTTCCTTGTGGTGTGAATGCAGAATGCTTTGGACGAGGAAGATCCACAATTTCACTGTTGATCATTGAAATAACAGCTGATGTGGAAGGCCTGCATTTTGCCCTTTCTTGTGTACAAAGAAGCACCACATTTATGCACCATGAAAGCTCAACTGTAAAGCATGTAACAGATATGTTTTGAGTCCACTAATTCTAAAACATTGTCTTCATTTCATAACTTCCATGCCTGCTAATTAATCAAGTCAATTTACTATTGGAGTACCAGCTCGTGAAAATACAATGCAATTCCAACTTGAATATCGACGAGAGCTTTCTAGTATACCGAAGCTAAAGACATCTGATATTTTCGAAAATCGCCCTTCCATTGTGTATTTAGGAGCCATGTAGCCACTGCTTCCATCAAACAAGTTCATATTCCTTATTCTGAGTAGAGAATAAAATCATAAGGAACGTCAAAATTAAAGAGGCACTTACTAGGTTCCCACAACTCTTTGTGTATTAGCTTGATTTTCGTTTCCTCCAAATATCCGAGCCATTCCAAAGTCTGAAAATTTTGGATTGAGCTCTTCGTCCAGCAGGATATTGCCTGCCTTCAAATCTCTATGAATAATCCTTAGTCTAGAGTCCCTATGAAGACAAAGCAAACCTCGACAAATTCCATCAACTATGTTGAACCGTGTTCACCAAGCAAATGTTTGTTTTCCTGCAATGAGCTTAATCCACCCACTTGGGTATAAGATAAGAGATTAGTAATTATTATGATTTTATCCACTCTTAATTTGATGATTAGTGAGAGGGTGACCAGTCAAGACCCTCAAATCAATAGTGAATTGGGCGGTTTGTAGAAAATTTTCTTTATTCCCGCGATATATGGTTAAGATTAATTATGGAAAGAAAGTCCTATGTACCAAACACATCCCTAATATATTTCTCTTTTCCACGAAAAATATGGACCTGATGTTAAAAGTTAGGATTTTGCTAGCATAACAGTCTTTGGATAACTATGATAATAATAGTATATTGTGAACCTCAAATTCTTGAAAAAGTGGACGCCACAATAATTTTTTTATTAGTTGTTATTTTTTTTTTGTGTGGTCCAAAACAAACCTTTAACATTACAATCACCCAAGACTGTTACATAATCAATTTTTCCCCACTACCAAAACAGTCTAATCCTGTTTAAAAGGCTAACTATACAAGTGAGTCTCTCCGGATAGAGTGTTATGAATGATAGTTTGAGGCAAGATTAAAATAATTGAAGTATTACCAAAAAGAAATGTGTCTAGACTCTTGTTTGTCATGAATACATAGATTAAAATTTTCTCTTCTCCTTCAACACAGCATCCAAGAAGTCTAACAAGATTCTGATGCTGGACCTTACAAATGATCACCATTTCGTTCATAAATTCTTGCTTGCAACTAGTCATACTGATTGAAATCGTGCAATCGATGGACAAGGACTGCAGTGTAGAGTAAAATCAACTTTATCTTTGTCACATCAAAACTGGATTAGTGGTATTTTTTGAGATAGCCATGCCATTGAATTTCTGATGCGAGACGAGATAGTGAGCACTTGAGGATATTGCAAATTCGACGTTATTCCTAGCGTTGCCAAGATTTGGATTCGAATTTGAAGCAAATAGAAACGCCAAGGGATAGTTGGAAACACTTGAAGGTGGGGGTTAATTGCAATTCACCCCATAGTGGAGGGGGGTAGTTTGCAATTTTTCCGGCAATTTACCTAAATCACTAGCTCCTGAGATGAGGAGTAGAAGGCATTATTCCCATCAGAAGGTACCAAATATTTGAACCCCACCTTTTGATGACACAAAAATATGTGTAGTAAAGAACCGTAATGTGGAAAAAATAGTTCATGTTTTGCGTTTCTATACATTTCCAAGAAGATTGCGTAAAAATAAAAGCAGTCTGAACTCGAAACAGTAAGAACAAGACATATAGTGAGAATCGAGCAAAAATTCAGATCATGTCATCTGCCATGAAGAACGGTTAGAGTAACCTCGTTGGCAGAACATGTCTTTTGGCTTTGTCCAAAGCAATCTGTGTCTTGCGTTATTTTCCTCACAGTGAATGCCGGCTGGTTTGGATGAGGAAAGATCCACAATTTCACTCTTGATCATCGAAATAACAGTTGATATGGAAGGCCTATCTTTTGTCTTTTCTTGTGTACAAAGAAGCCCCACATTTATGCACCTTGAAAGCTCAACCGCGAAGCATGTAACAGGTATGTTTGAGTCCACTAATTCTAAAACATTGTCTTCATTCCATAACTTCCACGCCTGTAAAACTAATCAAGTCAATTTACGATTGGAGTTCCAGTTTATGAGAATAGAATGCAGTTCCAACTTCTATGTCAGTGAGAGCTTACCAGTCCGAGAAGGCTCAAGCATTGATCTTCCTCATGAAAACTACTATTCCGTCTTCCACTTATGATCTCCAGTAATAAATATACCGAAGCTAAAGACATCTGATTTTTTCAGAAAATCGCCCTTCCATTGCGTATTCAGGAGCCATGTAGCCACTGCATTCCATCAAATAGGTTCAGATTCCTGATTAGTAGATAATAAAGTCACCAGGAACGTCAAAAGTAAAGAGGTACTAACTAGGTTCTCACAACTCTTCGTGTATTAGCTTGATTTTCATTTCCCCCAAATATCCGAGCCATTCCAAAGTCTGAAATTTTTGGATTGAGCCCTTCATCCAGCAGGATATTGCCTGCCTTCAAATCACTATGAATATGGATCCTTAGTCTAGAGTCCCTATGAAGATAAGCAGACCTCGACAAATCCCATCAACTATGTTGAACCGTGCTCTCCAATGCAAATGTCCTCATTTTTAAGTGGTGGATCTGAATAGACATAGAATTTTAATGCAAAAAAATTCACTTTTGCAACTGGAAAAGAATGAAATGCACAGAGACTCCAAAGCCAAGCAGAAAAACTTATAGAAATCTGTAAGCACAGAAGAGTCCAATCCTGTTCAAATGGCTAACTATACGAAACGCGGCTTTGCGGACATATGGCATAAACTAATAGTTTGAGGCAACATTGAAATAAGTGAAATATTACCAAAGAGAAATGTGTTCTAGACTCTTGGTTGGCATGAATTCATAGATTAACATTCTGTCATCTCCTTCAACGCAGCATCCAACTAGTCTAACAATATTTAACGTGGACCTTACAAAATGGCCACCATTTCGTTCATAAATTCCTGCTGCCCTTGTCCTGAGGCGCTCTAGAGCTCGTGATGTCTATTTTCAGACCGTTTGGAGTTACCCCTGTACCACAGGGACTACATGAGCGATACTAATAATTGACCTGTGAACACACGCCTGCATTTATAAAACTCTAACTCTACAATATACATATACCTTATATAATATGGCCCGAACAACCACCCCGTCCAAGCTTATTGGCCTCAACAAAGTTTCCTGTTGCTGCAGCCAATTCTCCAATTTTATATTTCACAAAACTCCAGGGATTTCAACCTGCTCAAGTTCTCTCCAAGCATTTTTTCATTAGAAACCACCGAAGGGGCTTTGTCCACTGGACAAAATGTTTTCCTTGCTTCCTTCACTGATGATCCAGCAAACAATGTTTGTATTTAATTCATGTAAACTCAGAAATTATTGCAATTCCTAGATTCAAAAACTGCTGCATTACTCGTTACCTCGTTTTTTAACCTTCCTCCTGGCAAACCATATTGTGATGATGACAATCAGAGTTCACCAATGACGACTGTAGTCTATATGATTTCCCTCAGCGATCTCGATTTTCATACTGGATGATCAGAATGCGAGACATCAACTGATGCACCAGGACTATGTTGATCATTAGGATCACTTGCTTTATAGCAAACAAATAAAACTTGGACTGTGGTCGTTCAGTTCAAGAAGAGACTTGCAAACAGGCGGTTCCTTTATCAGGGCGCCTTATGGAACCCCTGCTCGAGCATATATTTGAGCTATGCATCATGTGCGGGTGTGTGGGTTGTTAATAACAAAACTGCTGCATTGAAGAATGAGCGAGTCTATTGTCACTAATCCATTAAACATAGGCTCTGGCATACGAAATTGATAATGAACCGTCATCTAAGAGTAAAGTCACCTTTACCAAGTTCTGAGCTGGATAGCCGCGAACGTAAAGAGTTGCTTCCTACAATGAGAGAACTTTTGTAGGTTCAATTAGCGTCTCCTATCCAGCAACATGCAGCCGAACCAGGAATTAATATGCATATGCTACACGTGATGGAAACAATTTAATTGGGACAAATTTTCCGGGCAATCAGTCCTTCAAGGGTATTAGATAAAAGAAATAGCAGAAGTGCACTTTTATCATGGGTTTCTACAGCTTTTGAAAATCCATCCTTTTGTGCCGCTGTAGTGCTACCAGTATTGTAGTCAGATTCCAATTGCACTGCAAACAGTGACTTCCGAATGCATCTGCTGGCAATTTCCTCTGCTACCATTCCTGAAAGTTTAGAGGCTCAACGATCTCAAGCAGCGATCAAAATTGGTGATTTCTTGGTATAGGAGATTTTCAAAGGTCCGCATGGCAATAGACATCACAAGTCACACCATCACCCGAGATGAACCAATCAATCTCCCAGGAACGCTTTTCTGATCCAAAATGGATGTACAAACTCCCATTTGATTTCAAAAAGAAAGATTTATGACCAGTAAGACGCCTCATCAAAACTGTATCAGATAGACTGTTCCTTTCGTGATCTTCCACCAGCGTAAAACCCATTTAATACAGACTGGCTGCATCTCAGGGGTAATCCAATGGACCACGCCCGGCCAAAAGCCGGAACTACCTTTCCAAATGAAAAAGTTCAGGAATGGTTTTGTAGATCAAGACTCAGCGAGAAGCATTCCAATGATGGATCAGAAGGCTGTTCCAAGATGTTAGTGCCCGGCTGCGAAGCTTTTAGCTTGACGCTAGTGTGAACTGCATTTGTCACATAAGAAGAATCTGTATAGCGGCAAAACT
>JAGVVM010006850.1:0-26174 GCA_019149425.1 Psidium friedrichsthalianum
TTAGCCACCAAATCAATTAAGAACAGTCTGCAGTATACAGACTAACAAATGAAATACCATCGCATATCAGAAAAAACTTTCACATGCAAAGAGTAATTAATTTATTGTCCTGGAGTGAAAAGTATTGCCTGAAACCCACACTTGGTGTAGAGGCATGGATAATTAAGGGCATCTAACCAATTATGCGAATAAGCTGAATGAATATGTAGTAAACAAACGAGCACAGACATAAAAGTGACGCAATCGAGTACCCAGCAATAGCAAGTGACAAACAAGTTCAAAAGGAAATTTGCCCTCATCTGTGTTGATTTAACCATGTAAACACTACGGGAAGTAAATTGCGTTGACATTCTGTGTGACCGGTTTAATAGATTACAATGGAGATGTCTGAACACACACATGTACATTACGAAATCACTGCGCGACCTAGAAGAGAAAACACTGATTCAAGCTCAAAGAAACGCACCTCAAATCTCTCGAACAGCCGAGTCAAACTGTGCCCTATCCACACTCGACTTGGAATCTCCCCCACGACTTCACCCGATGAAGACCTCACGAGTAGAGAGTCCCGCAACGGAGAAGACGGTGCCGAATTGAAGAAGGGGTCGAGCGGTCGAGCTCGAGCTGCGCACGATTTCGGCGCGCGGATGGAGAGAAATCCTAGCCTCCTTCTTCAATGTTGGGCTAGTGTGTGTGTGCAGGGGCTTTCGATTCTTCAAGAGAGAGAGAGAAAACGCGTAGATCTCGGACGAAGAAGCAGAGGGTAGAGAGCCGAGCGCGAGATGAGAATGGGCGAGCGAGCATAACCCTAGTACGGGGGTTTTCAATTTTGCAGAACAAAAGTTGTTCCTGCTCTCTCTCTCATAGCTCAGCCATGGGAAAGGGCAAAGTTCCCAACAATGAGCGTCGTTAATTAGCGACGAAGAAAATAATCGTCGCTAATTAGCGACAAACTTTTATTGACCGTCGCTAATTAGCGACGACAAAGAATTATCGTCGCTAATTACCGACGGCTAAAATTAATCGTCGCTAATTTTGCGAAGACATTAGCGAGGACTTAAATTAGCGACGACTTATTCGTCACCGTCGCTAATTAGCGACATCTTATTTGTCGCCGTCACTAATTAGCGACGGATTTTTCGTCACCATCGCTAATTACCGACGAATAAAAACTATCGTCGCTAATTAGCGACGACAAAAATTTATCGTCACTAATTTTGCGACGAAAGTAGCGACGAATCATATTAAAAAATAACGCAGAAAGGTCGTGGATTAGCGACGATAAATTTTCATCGTCGCTAATTAGCGACGTATTCCTGTACCGTCGCTAATTAGCGACGGTAGAGTAATTCGTCGCTAATTAGGGACGACCAATTAGCGACAAATTTATGTCCGTCGCTAATTAGCGACGAATTTCTATCCGTTGCTAATTAGCGACGATGAAGAATTTTCGTTGCTAGTTATCGACGACAAATATTTATTGTCGCTAACATAGCGACGACTTATCACATTAAAAAATCAGGTCGTGGATTAGCGACGATAAATTTTCATCGTCGCTAATTAGCGACAACAAGAGTTTGTCGTCGCTAATTTTGCAACGAGATTAGCGACGGTAAATTTTATAAAAATGCGCATACAAAATTCATGGATTAGCGACGATAAATTTTTATCGTCGCTAATTAGCGACAACTGTTCCTCGCCGTCGCTAATTAGCGACGACATTAGCGACGACTCATCATGTTAACTTTCCGTCGGGCCGGTTACGGATTAAATCATGAGCATAACATTAGAAGGGTTTTTTTTATCAAAAGAAAATCTATTTAAAATAATAAACTTCCATTGAGAGTATTATTGCTCAATTAGTCTAGAACCGTAATAAAGTATAAAAAAATTATTTGACATTATAGAGTCGTACTTGACAAGTTTAACATAACACAATCGCCAAAACAAAATATTTTTATTATTGACAACAAATTATGTCTATAAATTTTCATGGGCGATGAAAATTCTTTTTGTTAATTTTTTTTGTAAACAATACCAAAACTCGCTTTTACGAAAATTTTTATCGTATTATTCATTTTCTGTGAAACAAATGCTAATTGTTGCCAATACTATGAAAAAAATAAATCACATCGATCAAGTAACAATTAGTGACGAAAAATAATTTTCATCACTAATTAGTTGGCGACAAAAACACTTTTTCATTGCAAAATTAACAATTAGTGACGAAAATTATTTTTCGTCGCTAATTAGTCAGCGACAAAAACATTTTTCCATCGTAAAATTGAAAATTAGCGACGAAAATAATTTTTCGTCGCTAACTATTTATCGCCAATAACAAATTTTTTTCACTAATTATTTAGTGACAAAAATATTTTTTCGTTGCAAAAATAACAATTACCGACGAAAATTATTTTTCGTCCCTAATTATTTAGCGACGAAACTCATTTTTCGTCGCAAATTAACAATTAGCCACGAAAATAAATTTTCGTCTCTAATTAGTTAGCGACAAAAACATTTTTTCGTCGCAAAATCATAAATTAGCGACGAAAACTTTTTTTCGTTGCAAAAATCAAGTAGCGACGAAAATGGTTTTTCGTCGCAAAATTAACAATTAGCCACGGAAATAAATTTTCGTCGCTAACTGGTTAGCGACAAAAACATTTTTTCGTCGCAAAATTAACAATTAGCAACAAAAATAAATTTTTGTCGCTAATATGTTAGCGACAACAAACTTACCATTCGTCGATAATTAGCGACTACATTAGCGACGAATCACACAAAAGCTAGAAAAAACAAAAGATGACACAAATATTAGTCCAGATTCACCCCAAAATAGGGCTACATCCTGCAAAGAGATTTTACTATATTTTTAGACTTTCATCACAATCACTCATTATAGTAATCTCTTGTAGGAGTACAATATACAGTACTTAAAAATTAGGCCCAAAATCCTAGTCTATCCGAAAATCCTTTCATCCCACAATAAACGAGCCAACTTAAACAAAAAAAAACAAACAAACAAACCTAACAATAACAACAACAATAACAATAAAGACAATATCAATAACATATGTCGTAATAATAATAATAATAATAAAAATACACATAATTAGTAAAAATTTTCAAAATTCATTATCGTCATCTTCAGCTTCATCTTCATCTTTATCTTCACCTTCACCTTCACCTTCGTCTTCATCTGAATCTTCATCTTCTTCAATATCGTCATCTTCATCCTCCGTCTGAAAATCAGATTCTTCATCACTTTCAAAATTTGATTCGCGAATTTCAATTGGATCCACATCTATTATTGCTCCACATGGATCTCGTAAAGTTGGAATGCAAACTTCCTCAATTTCAACTGTGTTACAAACTTCCTCTTATTGATATGCTGTATCCTTCCAGTGTTCCTCGATTTTTCTTCGTGCTTTGGTTTTACATACAGCCCACCAATCAGCTTTGTCACGTTTCAAACTAGGATATGATGCATAATATACTTGAATTGCTTGTTGTGCCAAGACAAATGGTTCATATTTCATATATATTTTCTTGTGATTTATTTCAACCAAATTAAACTTCGTATGCACCTTCATTCCTTTGACGGAATCGAACCACATGCACTTAAATAACACAACCCGCATGAATGGTCCAGGGTACTCTATCTCTATGATTTCATCCAACAAGCCATAAAAATCATCTTTTGCACTGCCACCATTGGATGACCGAACACACACACACCACTATTCATTGTGGCTTTTCCCATTCCATATTCTTGAGTGTGAAAATTATACCCGTTTATGAAATATGCTGGCCAACTCCGTACTCTTGAATTTGGACCCCATGCTAGATGATATACCAATTCTTGCTCTTCAACTTGATCATGATTACTGTGAACCTAAGATCACACGCGCAAAGTCAATAATATACATTTTAATAAATGAGATATAAAATATTAATAACTTAATTTTGATCCATACGCAACTTACATATGTTTTGAACCATGCTGCAAATTCTTCATTGCACAAACGGTCAAACTCATTTGGTGGTAGTCCATACATTGAAGTTTGAAAAATCCTATCACCAAATACCATTTATATATTAGCAAATATTTAACACACCATATATGTATTTGCAAATATACACTTACTCGAAGTATGGCTCCACTTCTGGACAGTTCAGTAAAATATATGTATGGGCTGCTCGCCATTCTTCGTCTGTTAAGTAACGAAACTTACATGCCCCGCTTGGTCGACCAAGATAATTGAAAATAGAGAATGATTTGCAATTGGAATCAATGGGGCCCTCATCATTTCTTCTTGCTCTCCGCCTCTTACACGGCACGTGCGGCTCAAAATAATACGATGCAAATGTTGTCACTTCTTCCACAATATATGCATTACAAATTGAAGCTTCAACACATGCCTTATTCTTCACTTTTTTCTTCAAATGATATAAGAACCTACATGCAATAGAAAGAAGATTATCAAAACATAATATATAATAAAGTATTTTGACATTTATTTAAAAAATATTTTACCTCTCAAATGGATACATCCATCGAAATTGGACGGGACCTGCAACTTTTGCCTCATAAGGCAAGTGAACTAAGAGATGCTCCATTGAATCAAAAAACGATGGAGGAAATATCCTTTCTAAGTTGCAAAGAATGATTGGAATATCTCTCTCTAGTTTTTCCATGTGTGATACTTTCAACACTGTTGAGCAAATATCATGAAGGAAATTACTTAACTCTGTAATTGCGCCCCATACAAAGTTTGGTAGAAGTTCCTTGAAAGCTATTGGAATTAATCTTTCCATAAATATGTGGCAATCATGACTCTTCAAACCTGTCAACTTGCATTCATTCAAATCAACACATCTCCCGAGGTTTGAAGCATATCCATCAGGAAAACGCACAGATTTCAACCATTGACACACGATTCGTCTCTGCTCCTTGTCTAGTGTATAAACTGCTTTTGGTTTTGGTCCCCTGCTGCTTGCGTCCACGTCTAGTGCTGGCCGATCACAAATAACTCTCATATCTTTCCTTGCATTCAAGTTGTCTTTTGTTTTTCCAGTGACATCCATCACAGTATTTATGACATTGTCGAAAACATTCTTTTCTATGTGCATGACGTCAAGATTATGATGAATAAGATGGGTCTTCCAATATGGTAGATCCCAAAATATACTGCGTTTAGTCCACTTATGTGTACTTCCGTACGCAATAGTTGTGCCATGAGGATTTTCAACAACAGTTGGAAAGTTATACACTTGCTCCCAAATTTGATCACCGGTCAACCTCAATGGTGGACGTGTTTTTCAATCCTATTCTTGATGAACTCTTTTTTATTCCTTCTAATGTATGACTTATCGGCAAAAATTGTCTGTGACAGTCAAAATAGCTAGCCTTCTTACCATATTTTAATCTGAATGACTTTGATCTCTCAATACATATCGGACATCCTAAGATCCCAGCTGTACTCCATCCAGATAACATTCCATAAGCTGGAAAGTCATTTATCGTCCAAAGAAGAGCAGCTTTCATTACAAATGTTTGATCGGTAGAAACATCATACGTAAGGACACCTTCATCCCATAGCTGTTGTAACTCTGCAATCAATGGCTGCATATACACATCTATCAACTTCTTCGGATTTTGCGGCCCAGGCACGATTAATGTCAAAAACATATAAGGTGTCTTCATGCACATACCGGGTGGAAGATTGTATGGAGTTAAGATAACTGGCCAACATGAATAACTTTTTCCTGATTTCCCAAATGGGGCAAATCCATCAGCACAAAGACCTAACCTGATGTTTTGAGGCTCGTTTGCAAACTCAGGGTACATTCTATCAAAATGTTTCCATGCCTCTGCATCTGAAGGATGACACATTAGACCCTCTTCTGTTTCATGATTTGCATGCCAAGTCATTTGTTCAGCAGTGGCTTGAGACGCATAAAGCCTTTGCAATCTGGGGATTAAGGGTAAATAAAACATTTGCTTGCATGGTCTACGCTTCTGATTACGACCTTGCCTCCTGTTAATCTTGTACCTAGGTTGGCTACAGAATTTGCAAGATTCTGCATTTTCTTCATCTCTCCAATATAACATACAACCCCTGCTACATACATCAATCCTTACAACTGGAAGACCTAAGTTATCCATTAGCTTCTTCATATCGTAAAAATCACTTGGCATGATATTATCACGAGGCATTGCTTCCCGCATTACTTCAACAAAAGAGTTGAAGCAATTTTCAGACACATTATGTTCTGCCTTGATATTTAACAGTCTTGAAGTCACTGATAATTTAGTGTGGTTGTCACAACCTGCCCATAAAGGTTCATCTGCTGCTTTCAACGCTTCCCAGAACTGATTAGATGGAAAAGTTCCATTTTCTCAAAATCTGTTACTCCTACCTCTTCCAACTGTGATGCATAACTAGTACCAACCTGTTCAGATGTAGGAGTAAAACTGGTACTTGCATGGTTCAATTCTGAAATAAAATTCTGACCAGCTGCATCAATCACCATCCTCTGGTATGGGTTCAATTGGTTATAATAACTGCATTCTTCCCTAATTGAAAATTGGTCACTTCCTCGATATCCTTCATCAGATATAAATGGTTCACCATGACAAGTCCAATTATAGTAGTTCGGAGTAAACCCAAATCTACAAAGATATTCTCTAACTTTATCACACACATGAAATTTTCCATTACTGCACTTTTTACATGGACATCTTAACTTATTTCCATCCATAAACTCAAATTTACTACTAGCAAAGCCCAAAAACTGTTCCAACCCAGTACGAAACTCATCAGTCAATCCTCGACGTCCAGGTAAGTTCCTATTATACATCCAAGCTCTGTCTCTTTGCATTGTGTCTGTATAGAAATTAAAAATTCTCATAAAATATTAAAAGTATCATATCTACTGTTTAATGTTCTTAATTAAAACTATAAGTGGTTCACCATGGCAAAAAAATTATAATGGTTCAAGATAAACCCAAATTTATAAAGATGTTCCCTAATTTTATCACATATGAAATTTACCATTATTGTATTTTCTACACGGAACTATTATGATATCAATTCAGTGGATAAAAGTTGTCGCAAAAGTCATCGCTAATTTTGCGATGAATCTGTTTCGTCACCAATTAGCGACGACCATCAAAATGTCATCGGTAACAAGTGGCAAAGCCTCACAAATTAGCGACGAAAATGTATTGTCATCGCTAATTAGCGACGAAAAGTGTGGTTCGTCGCTAATTAGCGACGAAAAGTGTGGTTCGTCGCTAATTAGCGACGAAACTGATATTCGTCGCTAATTAGCGACGACCTCTTTAGCGACGAATATCAGTTTCGTCGCTAATTAGCAACGACCTCTTCTTATCGTCGCTAATTAGCGACGAAAAGTCTGGTTTGTCGCTAATTAGCGACGAAACTAGCGACAACAATATATTTTCGTCGCTAATTAGCGACGAACATCATCTGCCATCGCTAATTAGCGACGAATTTAGTGACGAATACGTACACTACTTCAAGTGAAATATAAACATACTTAAAGAAAAATTCAAGTGAAAAAAATGGAAAAATTACCATATAGAAGAAGACTTACCCAAGTATTTGGTTGAATTTTTTGTAGTGGAAAGTGTTCAATTTGATGAGAATTGCAATGTCTCACATCGACATGTACCTAAAAAAAAGGGAAAATTACTCAATATCGATGAAGCTTATGGCAATTGATGGAAGGCAATGATGAAATAAACAACAATTTATTTCATGCTTACCATATAATACAAATAACAAGAGAGAAGAGAGAAGAGAGAAGAAAGTGGGTGAAGGGAAGAGCGTAGAAAGAAAAGTGGGAGAAGAGATTTCAAAAGGGAAAATTTTCCTCGGTCTCGAAAGTAAAGAAGAAGGGGTGTCGGTGGATTTTAGCGACGAAAATGGTTCGTTGCTAATTACCAACGAATTTTGCGACGAAGTTAGCAACGAAACGTTTTTCATCGCTATTTTCGTCGCTAATTTGCGACGAATTAAATTTCGTTGCTAATTTTTTGTGGCTAAAAACCTTTTGTTATTTTGCGACGAATTTGGTGACGGAAATAGCGACGAAAATATTTTCGTCGCAAATTAGCGACGAATTTAATTTCATCGCTAATTTTTAGTGGCTAAAAGTGTTTTGGTATTTTGCGACGAATCTTATAACGAATTTTGTGATGACTTTTGCGACGAAAACAGTTTTGTCGCTATTTTCGTCACAAATTAGCGACGAACTATTTTTCATCGCTAATTTTTTGTCGCTAAAATTCTCTTGTTGTTTTGTGACGAATTTTGCGACGAATTTGCGATGAAAGTTATTTTCGTCGCTAATTTCTTCGCAAATTAGCGATGAATTACACTCCGTCACTAATTTTTCGTGGCTAAAATTCCTTTTTTTTGTAGTGTCCTATCACTTCCAAAGATGATCGGATGTTGGACCTCATCCAGCTTCAAGTTTATATCGCTGACAAGAACATGTTATGATTGCACACCCAATGCTTCTGAAATAGTAGTTTTTTGCAATAACTGACTCACAGGTGATAGATATTTTATTCAGTAAAAATCTGTGTATGCGACTATACATAACACTTGAACGATGGCCGTAATGGTGTATAAGATATCACACACACACATGTATACATATACATATTTTATGTTATGTCCTTCACTTTGGTATTGTAATTCTGACACATGTATTCAGTCTTGAATATGTCTCGACTAGAAAATAAATTTTCCATTTTCGATGATCCCGAGGTGAGGAGTTCCTCTTGTTTTTTTGGCTAATCTTTGAAATTTTTGAAAACTTTGGGAAATGATCTACGAAATACCTCCTTGTCATCCAGATAGACAGCCGCAGTCTGTGTTTCAGTTACTTAATATCTTGTTCTTGTTACATGGCTTCATCTGTCTTTTCCATGCATCATGGAGGCGGAGGACCAAATTTGTGCAAATTCAAAAACCTTTTACAGTGATTAAGATAAACTGGGAATCCTGATTTTAAGAAAAGAAAGGAGCCCTCAATGGAACAGTGATCTTGTTTCCGAATGGAGCTCCATCTTTAGGTGGATTTTTTCAAGTTGTTCCTGATGCATTTGACAGCTGACACAGTCTGCATGCCAACTATAGAGAATTGATTGTGAATAAGCTTCACTGTAACAGTAAATAAAATAAGAACTTCGGCTAATAGTCTGCTCTCCTTAATTCTTGCTCTCATTGGACCATTTGCGTCTACATGTATTAGGATCTCGATTCATAGAACTGAAGGATTTTACCGCATGAATCGAGACCCAATATTTCCCCATTTTCATATGTGAAAATTAAATCACAGTTAATTACTTGAAAAGTCAGTTAAAATTTTTAAGCTTCAACTATGTGGCTACCAAAAAATTTTCTTTTTCCCTATTATGGTCCTTCTTGATCTTGTCCTAGATGAAGTGTGGCGTACTGATGCAATTATCGTAGATTCATTCTTGAAGTAACCTAGAGTCCATGCGATGTGGGCATCGTGTAATTGACTCATTACTCCATCTTGACATTGCCAATAGACAAACAAAAATTTCTCTCCATGCCCCATTTGGTGTCAAGCAAAACCATCCAATGTTTCCCTCTCAGAACCAGCTTAGAAACAAAGAAGAGAGATGCGTTACCATCAATCCAACAAACTCCCGGAAAAGCATGGCATGGCCACGATTACTCTTCTTTTGTCCCTTTTCTCATTTTCGGCTTAATTCAAGCTCATTTATGAACCATCCTTTGCCAGTGCAACCGTTTATAAACCCTTCTTGGACAGAGATGCTCTTGAGCACAGGCTTCATGCACTCATCCGCCTTTCTTGAAGTTTTTGTAGGGAAAGAAAGGCAGAGCTCTTTTGTCTGGTGAGGTTTGATATGATTTGACAAGCTCCAGTTTAAGACAAAGGTGGCCTTCTTTGAAAGAAGCTTCTGGTTTTTAGTGAAACATGAACATATGGACTTTTTTGGGGGAGGATTTACCAATATTCACTGTCAGTAGTGTGGTGAAGTCATGTTATCATAATCCATATGACTTTGTTAAGTACCAGCTCCACCTTTCTTCTCTTATATATTATTCTTTTTCCAGCTCTACTTCATATCTGTATGTTCCCACGTCAATTTTCATGTACCAAGGTGGCAGGTCCAGATTTTTCCTTCAACTGTACCTGAATTTTACCTTCATATACCCTCTCCCACAATAATGTTTTCTAACACATATACTAGCGACGTACCTTGTCTCACAGCACTCAAACAAAGACATTTTAAGAGAAAAAAAAAGAAAATCTGAGGCCTGTAAGTAGAGAAGAAAGGGGAGAAAAAGCAGTTGCTTGTCCTTTACGGTAAGAATGTAACGTTCTTTCACAATTTCCTTTCTTATTAAGAAAACCACAAACTGAATGTTCATGCAACCATTCATTGAATGGCAAAGATGATATAAATTGATTATAAATCTGAATTTTGCTTATAATAAACTTGGAGTTCTCCAATCCTTTCTTTTTGTGAAGCCGCTAGCTTGATTGTCAGTTATTTTTTTTACTATAAGATCTTCGGTCAATAAGTGTTTTATGCCAAACACGCGGTGACAGTATTTGGATATACGGTTGAGATTGTAACGTTCTTGATAATACTGCTAGGGAAGCATTTCTCTTCTTTTTATTGAGAGATAAAAGAGAATTTTAGAAGTTAACTGCTCAAGTACACCAGGAATGTAAAAAGAACAGATCAAAACAGATTTGGGATAAAAGTCCAAGATAACATTGGAATCGCAAGGTTGAATGAACTTGTCCAAGCCGGCGCCATCAGAAGGTTGGGCTCCATTCGAAACAGGAACTAGACCAGTAGGTTCTCCGTAGTGCTCCAGTAAAGAAGCGTCTTTTCCATGCACGTTATCTGCTTCCCCATCATCAGCCCAGTCCGGCTGCATAATTCCATAGCCTTTGACTCACTATTGTAATCGCCATTGGGCATACCAGCACTTGAATCCCCATCACTTCTTTCCATGCTACAAAAATAGAGAATCAGAACTGAACCAACTTTTGTTAAGCAAAAATCGACCAGCTAAATGGGAAGAACAGGAGACTCCCCTCCTGGAGCTCGGAAATGCATAGGGACTAGGGAGAGTGCTAGGATAGTTTCAATGGTGATCACCAAAATTCTCCTCCTCTCACCTGCAAATATTGATTTTCCTCTGACGGCTTCTGATGGTGTGATTTGATGACTATAAGAACCCGCATTAGAGTCCACAGCTACTTATGATCTGGCACATAAAAGCAATGTTAAAAAAAGGCAAAAGTACACCTCGAGTGCCAAAACTTGTGTACGGCGTGCACTTTGGTGCCAAAACTTTCAAAACGTTCACTTTAGTGCCAAGTTCGGAGTAATCGTGCACTTCAGTGCCAAGTTTCATCTGAAGCAGACGTGGCTCGCCGAAAGCTTACGTGGAGGACGACGTGGCTCGCCGGAGGCCAACTTAGCACTTTAGAGAGTAAACGACGTCGTTAAAGCAAAATCCATCCAAGCATAAACCCTAAATCCCCAAATTACAAACCCTAACCCTAAATCCCCAAATTACAAACCCTAACCCTAAATCCCCAAATTCAACACCAAATTTCAAACCTAGCCCAAGTAACGGCGGCTTGCGAGTGATGGCGTACGAATGACGGCGGTGTGCGAGCGACGGCGGCGGGAGAGCGATGGCGTGCGAGCAACGGCGGCGTGCGAGTGACGACGGCGAGTGAGGGACGGCGGAGAACGAGCAACGGCGGCGAGCGCGGGACGGCTGTGAGCGAGCAACGGCTGCGAGCGAGCAAGGCAGCGAGCAAGGAATAGCAGCAAGCAAGCAACGACGATGAGTGAGTAGTTGCGGCCAACGAGGGACGACGGTGAGGGAGCGATGGCGAGGAGCAAGCAACGTCGGACCGGAGACCAACGACGGCGATCGAGCGACGTCGTTTTTCATTTCTACCCTTGCACAAGCCACGTCGGACTTCCACCGTGGCAATTGCTTCTAAAAATTTGCCACATAAGATAAAAAGCAATTGAAATATCCACGTAATTCATTTGGCCGGATTTTGGCCGGATTGGCACTGAAGTGCACGATTTGCTCCGAACTTGGCACTAAAGTGAACGTTTTGAAAGTTTTGGCACCAAAGTGCACGCCGTACACAAGTTTTGACACTTGGGGTGTACTTTTGCCTTAAAAAATGTTATCAGGACTCCAATGCTGGTGCTCAGAGCTATCAATTCACAGATTCAGAAGCTCTCCGAGATAGAAAGATCATCCAAGCGAAAGTGACGGATAATTTTTGGCGATCATACAAGGTATCAAAGAAAAACGTATATATCACGACTGTAACCCACGATTCCCAGATATGTGACAACTCTGAAAGCTTCTGCTCCATGGACAATTTATTTACTTACAAATTCTACGGGCTCACGGAAATTTCCCTAGACAATGTTGAAGAAAATTTCTTGATTTCGTATTGAATACGGTTGTATGGTATTGAATATAGAGATTTTGTAGCTTTAAATCTTTAGTGATTTCGTCGTGAATACGGTGATTCGGTATTGAATGTAGTGATTTTGTCGCATTGTAAAATAAAGATTTACATGGAAGAAACCTACAATGAGATCCAATCCATTTGCTGTAAAGTAAATACATAGATTTGGCCCAGAAAAAGGTTACTCCATTGTGACTAAGGTCAGGTGTTCAAGTCACGAAAATAGCCTCTCCAGAAACTAGGGGTATGGTAGCATACATAAACTCCAGAAAATACACTTGGACGCCTATTTGTGATGGGAAGTCTGTGCTTTAACTTCAAGAAAACATTATTTCTCAATGCAAAAAAAAAAAAAAACACGGGGTGTAAAGTATTCCAACTATGTCATAAGTGAAGTCCTTGTTTTGGAAGAATCAAAAAGTTGAACAACAAATAAGTTCATGGTTCATATTGTTACCCGGATGGCCATGCCCCTTCCAAACCGGTAATGGTATGATCTTTCTAATTTGGGTACTCGTCCAATCTAGGTCGCCAGAACTAACAATCCCATCAACGCCACCTCATACTCAATCGATCACATGAACACGGTATCGTATCATCTTGGAGTTAAATATAGGCTTTTAGGATCACAGACACCGGTAGGGCCAAGATGGTTTACTTGATTTGATCAGTTGGAGACAATGTTACCTACATAAGACTGTTACCTTCACCCAACTATTTCTTTCAAAACATACCACAACCCACATTGTAGATCAACTAACCCATGGCTTCTAATCAACATATTAAGAAAACATGACTTTGGGAATGACTAGAGCATTTGTCCTGTTTACCTAAGCCAGTGCAGTGAACAATGAAGTCCATTGATCAAGAAAGTGAAAAAAAAAAAAAAGAGAGAGAGGAAGAAAATGGAGAGAGAGCCCATACAATTAAACCAGTGAATTGACAATCCATAAATTAGATCCTGTCTGACTAGTTATCAAGAAGTTGGTTAATATCACGAAAAACCTCAAACTGATACACCTACGACACATTTACCAAAAACTGAAATTTTGACTACAAAAAATCTCCAACTAGTACATTTATGACAAATTTTTCATAAACTAATTTTTTAACCATAAAAAATCCCACACTAATACATCTATGATAAATATACCTCTGTTAATTTCCGTAAAATTGGGTCAATGACATTAAAACCCTAAACTAGTATAGTTGTGATAAATGGAGGGTAAAAGCCCGAACTGGCACGGCCGTCAACTGCCACGAGTCATCCACCTCAGCAATTTGATTGTAAAATTTAATGAAAAACTAATGGATGGTAATTTGTCACTCGTTTACCAATATGGGATTTTTTATGGTCAAAAAATTAGTTTGGGATAAATTTATCATGGGTGTACTAGTTTAGGGCTTTTCGTGTATTAATCCAAAAAAGTTTAGGTACTAACAAATATATTACCCTAAAACTAATTGATGACTTAGCCTAAATAAATAGGTGCGTAAATTATTTAATGTTGTCAATTTCATAAAAGAATTATAAATTTTAAATTGTTGTCAAGCTATGAAAATAAAAGTTACTAATTAGTTTGTATAGATAATAATATCGGGACAATCGAACAAGCAATGATCATTGATATAAGAGTCAGTAAATTTTTGTATATCAGATGATACAACTCTTTTACCAAAGTTATAGCTTTTGGAAATTTACCAAGAAGTAAAAAAAAAATACAATCTTTTCTAGACCAAACGACAAAATGGTTCTGTAGATGGAAAGTTGGAAATACTAAGTTGAAACGTCTCCCTGTTTTTGTCACACCCAAAACACAATAATAGGGGCTGTGATATGGCCGTCCCTTTTTCAAAAGGACACATCTCAACTTAATTAGAATTCAACCTGATAACAAACATGTATATCCATATATACAAGCTCAAGAAGTTCCTGGGTTACAAACATCAGAGCTTGCTACTTAACCATAAACAGATATACACACATATCCTTCCAAATGATAGAAACGTCTAATATCAACTTAAGAGCTCACCAAAGCCAAAAACAAATCACAACTTATAACCAAAGCCTCCCCAAAATATCCTCCACTAACGATCGTTCACGTGCTACGGGTGACTCGATGGTCTGAAAAACAAATAGATGAAAGGAATGAGCTAACACGGCTCAGTGAATAATACATTTCTTCTAAGCTTATCGAACAATCACTATGCACATTTAATATACAAAACAAATACCAATAGTTTAATCCATTGGTTAATCTCAACAAAACACATGTCAATGGTCTATTCATTGACTAATCACGTGCTCAAGACTCTAACCGTGGTCACGTATAACACTCGTGATAAATGACGACCAAGATTCCCCCTTGACAAGGTCTCCACCTACAATGCTGGTGGCTTGACCCATAAGGATATCTAAATAGTATGCGCATACCCACAAATCCATTAGTCGGGTTCACAGTTATCTTGAGAAGCACAAAGTCACAACAACAACTATCAGAAATTTGTCACAAACTGTCTCAAATAGAATGAACATCGCCATCAACTCAAAATCAATGACACAAAGTAATCACAAATCGTCTTGAATAGACAAAACAGCAGTAAATGTTCGATCCTATTTTATGCAACAAAAATGCTCTAAATACCACTTTTACTTTCTTTTCAAAAGAACAAATCACATTATAAACTCATATTATACCTTCTCAGAAAACATGAGTTTACACAAGTCAAAGAAAAAAATAGTATCACTCACAAGACGAAGGTAAAAGTAAAATGCGACGGTTACTCGAGCCGACGCGTCCGAATTCCTATTCAAAAGTACGAAAAAATGGATAAAAAACGAGTAATATGACACTCTAATGGACGGCTTAACTAATTTACACATATTTAATGATAGAACGATAACTACGCGTCAACGGAAACTCGTCTATAGTGGATTTCCTTTGCTGTCCATAGTGGACAGCTCGCGTTGCAGAACGGATAAGGCCATAACTCACTCCACCGAGCTCCGTTTTAAGCCGTCTATAGTCCAAACGAAGCTTATCGACGTGCTACAAAATTCCTAGCATGGAAAACCTCAAAAAACGAACAAAAATGAAGATATCGGTTCTTGAAGCATGCTGTTCACCCGCGTACTATAGCAATCAGAATTGAAAATCTTGTTTCGGGCAAATCAGAGCGTCAAATTAAGATCCGTCAAATTCCATGGCTTCACAACGTCCTAAATTTTCATCTCCATGCAAAAACGCTACATAACTCCTCAAATGAACCAACAACTTAAACTCGACCTAAGTTCGAAATTAAGCCTAACTCTAAAAATTGCCTTAATAGGAGGAACGAGAGGTGCGAGTACTTACTGAACGTTGTTAAAACAACATCGGGATCGTTTAGCGAGATACATGGTTTGAACCCCTCTTTATCTTTCCTCCCTTTTCTTTCTTCCTCTTCTCATTCTTTCTTTCTTCTTTGCGTAAGTCTTGCTGCAGAGGAAGGGGAAGTTACTACCCCTTATTTTATTCCACGGTCACATCCACTTCAAATTCTTTTTTTTTTTTGTGCGCAAATTTGAACGTCACAGGAGTTAACTTAGGTACCCATCTTGGGTTCTGAAAACCAACAAGAACTACCAAAAGAAAGCCCACAAAAATACAATTTAAACCCGTGTGCAAGCAGTAGATATCATCAAGAGCCTCAAGACTTTTATTGTAACCACCCACAAAGACAAGAACCCCACTCCTTACTGGATCCAAATAGTCCCCAGCTATGGAAAATCTAGCAGAAGGTCCAGCACCTGCAGCAGTTACCTTGGACCTTATGGCAGATTCTACAAAATCATGGTAACAGTGAAGCAATAGTTGGATTACATATATAACACTCCAACGATATGCTTGCATCCCAAAAGGAAAGAAAATATACTTTAGATATATAACTGCAATCAACAAACATCGCCCAGAAATATATTAACTAACACAAGTTTCATCGCTGCTGACGGTGGTGTGTGCGGCGGTGAGGGATCTGAGCCCTCACTGCAGCAACTGCAACTCTGATCATTATTATTATTTTATTTTATAAGTTATTTTCTGTGTAATTTTAATTTTAAAAAATTAACTATTTTTAAGTTTAAAAGTCCATGTGGATGCGCGTGGCATGATTTTTCAAAAAATTGTCACATAATTAATAAAAAAATGTCACGTGTACTGTTTGGTCAGAATTGACACTTAAGTGATCTTTTTCTTAGATTTGACACTTAAGTGATCCAAAAAATATATATTGGCACCAAAAGTGAATGCTCTACACAAATATTAGCATTTCATGTGTCCTTTTGCCCAAAAAAAGGGGTTGAAGAATATTTGTCGCTAGGGAAGCGACTTGGTGGTTGACATCCTTATTTTCTTCATATAAGCGCTGAACTGATGATTCACATTAGAAAGTACACAAGGACCGGCTTTGCACTTGATGGAAGCACTACAAATTTGAGGGATTTATATTGAACAAAAAAAGCTTTTGAGACTACATTAGATATTAAAAAGTTGGTTTAATACTACGAAAAATTTCAAATTGATACATATGTGATAAATTTATCATAAGAAATTTTTTAACCATAAAAAATTCTAAAACCGGTACGTCTATGACAAATTTTCCATATGTTAGTTTCCATAAAATTGAGCTAGTACCACGAAATACCCCAACCTAGTACACAAGTGATAAACGGATGATAAAAACCTTAAACAGATACACTCTTTAATTGCCGCGTGTTATCTAACTCAGTAATTTGATGGTAAAATTTAACAACAACTAACGGATTGTAAATTGTTACAAGTCTACTAATTTAGGATTTTTGGTGGTCACAAAAATAGTTTGAGGTAAATTTTCACATGTGTACTAGTTTGGGGTTTCTTGTGTGTATTAATCCTTAATTCGATACCAAAAAATATCAAATGACAAAATTAGGTATTCTAAAAGCACAAATACAGCCATAAATTGAATTAAGGACAGATTAATAACGCATATGAATTTTGCCATTGGGATTTAGATATGTTCTTGTAACTTGTCTATTTCAGTAAGCCTAAATTGTTGAAGTACATTATAGATTTGGAATAGACAAAAAGGAAAAAATTTTTCTTTACCATAAAAAAAAGTGGAAAATCTTAGGTAACTAAATATTTGAAGCTTTAAATTTAGATAGACTTTTCAAATAATTAATTGTTAGTAAAATTTAAAAGATGAAAGATGGGGGAATATTAAGTTCCATTCTTGCGGGTAACAGTGTTCAATTCCACGAATCGATATCAAAAAATATTTCATTTTTGTCTATTCCAAATCTATTTATGTACTTCAACAATTTAGCTTACTGAAATAGACAAGTTAAAAGAAACAATATCTAAATCCCAATGGCAAAATCCATATGCGTTATTAATCTGTCCTTAAATTCAATTTATGGCTGTATTTGTGCTTTTAGAATACCTAATTTTGTCATTTGATATTTTTGGTATCGAATTAAGGATTAACACCACAAGAAACCCCAACTAGTACACATATGAAAAATTTACCTCAAACAAATTTTGACCACCAAAATCCTAAATTAGTAGACTTGTAAACAAAATTTACAATCCGTTAGTTGTTGTTAATTTTACCATCAAATACTGAGTTAGATAACACGCGGCAATTAAAGAGTGTATCCGTTTAAGGTTTTTATCATCCGTTTATCACTTGTGTACTAGTTGGGGTATTTCGTGGTACTAGCTCAATTTTATGGAAACTAAACATATGGAAAATTTGTCATAGGCGTACCGGTTTAGAATTTTTTATGGTTAAAAAAATTTTTTATGATAAATTTATCACATATGTATTAATTTGAAATTTTTCGTAGTATTAAACCAACTTTTTTAATATCAAATGTAGTCTCAAAAGCTTTTTTTGTTCAAATATAATCCCTCAAATTTTGTAGTGCTTCCATCAAGTGCAAAGCCCTCCTTTGTGTACTTTCTAATGTGAATCATCAGTCAGCGCTTATACGAAGAAAATAAGGATGTCAACCACCAAGTCGCTTCCCTAGCGACAAATATTTCTCAACCCCTTTTTTGGGCAAAAAGGACACATGAAATGCTAATATTGTGTAGAGCATTCACTTTGGTGCCAATATATATTTTTTGGATCACTTAAGTGTCAAATCTAAGAAAAAAGATCACTTAAGTGTCAATTCTGACCAAACAGTACACGTGACATTTTTTATTAATTATGTGACAATTTTTGAAAAATCATGCCACGCAGCATCCACATGGACTTTTAAACTTAAAAATAAGTTAATTTTTAAAAATTAAAAATTACACAGAAAATAACTTATAAAATAAAATAATAATAATGATCAGAGTTGCAGTTGCTGCGATGAGGGCTCAGATCCCTCACCGCCGCCACACCACCGTCAGCAGCGATGAAACTTGTGTTAGTTAATATATTTCTGGGCGATGTTTGTTGATTGCAGTTATATATCTAAAGTATATTTTCTTTCCTTTGGGATGCAAGCATATCGTTGGAGTGTTATATATGTAATCCAACTATTGCTTCACTGTTACCATGATTTTGTAGAATCTGCCATAAGGTCCAAGGTAACTGCTGCAGGTGCTGGACCTTCTGCTAGATTTTCCATAGCTGGGGACTATTTGGATCCAGTAAGGAGTGGGGTTCTTGTCTTTGTGGGTGGTTACAATAAAAGTCTCGAGGCTCTTGATGATATCTACTGCTTGCACACGGGTTTAAATTGTATTTTTGTGGGCTTTCTTTTGGTAGTTCATGTTGGTTTCAGAACCCAAGATGGGTACCTAAGTTAACTCCTGTGACGTTCAAATTTGCGCACAAAAAAAAAAAAAGAATTTGAAGTGGATGTGACCGTGGAATAAAATAAGGGGTAGTAACTTCCCTTTCCTCTGCAGCAAGGACTTACGCAAAGAAAAAAGAAAGAAAGGAGAAGAGGAAGAAAGAAAATGGAGGAAAGAGGAAGAGGGATTCAAGTCATGTATCTCGCTAAACTATCCCAATGTTTTAACAATGTTCAGTAAGTACTCGCACCCCTCGTTCCTCCTATTAAAGCAATTTTTAGAGTTAGGGCTTAATTTCGGATTTAAATCGAATTTAAGTTGTTGGGTTCATTTGAGGAGTTTTGTAGCGTTTTTGCATGGAGATGAAAATTTAGGACGTTGTGAAGCCGTAGAATTTGACGGATCTTAATTTGACGCTCTGGTTTGCCCGAAACAAAATTTTCAATTCTGGTTGCTACAATACGCGGGCGAACAGCATGCTTCAAGAAACGATATCTTCATTTTTCGTTCGTTTTTTGAGGTTGACCATATTAGGACTTTTGTGGCACATCAAATAAGTTTCGTTTGGACTATAAGACGGCTTAAAAACGGAGCTCGGTGGAGTGAGTTATGGCCGTATCCGTTCTGCAGCGCGAGCTGTCCACTTGGACAGCAAAGGAAATCCGCTATAGACGAGTTTCCGTTGACGCGTAGTTATCGTTCTATCATTAAATAGGTGTAAATTAGTTAAGCTGTCCATTATAGTGTCATATTACTCGTTTTTGATCCATTTTTTCGTACTTTTGAATAGGAATTCGGACGCGTTGGCTCGAGTAACCGTCGCATTTTACTTTGCCTTCGTCTTGTGAGTGATACTATTTTCTTCTTTGACTTATGTAAAACTCATGTTTTCTGAGAAGGTATAATATAAGTTTATAATGTGATTTGTTCTTTTGAAAAGAAAGTAAAAGTGGTATTTAGAGCATTTTTGTTGCATAAAATAGGATCGAACATTTACTGTTGTTTTGTCTATTCAAGACGATTTGTGATTACTTTGTGTTATTGATTTGAGTTGATGGTGATGTTCATTCTGTTTCAGACAGTTTGTGACAAATTTCTGCTAGTTGTTGTGACTTTATGCTGTTCAAGATAACTGTGAACCCGACTAATGGATTGTAGGTATGCGCATACTATTTAGGATATCCTTGTGGGCCGAGCCACCAGCATTGTAGGTAGAGACCTTGCCAGGGGGAATCTTGGTCGTCATTTGTCACGGGTGTTATATGTGATTACGATTAGAGTCTTGAGCACGTGATTAGTCAATGAATAGACCATTGAAATGTGTTTTGTTGAGATTAACCAATGGATTAAACTATTGGTGTTTGTTTTGTGTATTAAATGTGCATAGTGATTGTTCGATCCGTTTAGAAGAAATGTATTACTCACTGAGCCGTATTAGCTCATTCTTTTATCTATTTGTTTTTCAGATCCATCGAGTCACCCGTAGGACGTGAGCGATCGTTAGTGGAGGATATTTTGGGGGAGGCTTTGGTTTAAGTTGTGACGTTTTTGGCCTCAGCTCTTTAAGTTGATATTAGACGTTTCTATCATTTGGAAGGATATGTGTGTATATCTGTTTATGGTTTAGTAGCAAGCTCTGATGTTTGTAATCACGGAACTTCTTGAGCTTATATATATGGATATACATGTTTGTTATCTGGTTGAATTCTGATTAAGTTGAGGACTGCGTCCTTTTGAAAAAGGGAAGGCCGTGTCACAGCCCCTATTATTGTGATTTTGGGGTGTGACAAAAACAGGGAGACGTTTCAACTTAGTATTTCCAACTTACCATCTACGGAACCATTTTGTCGTTTGGTCTAAGAAAGATTGTATTTTTTTTACTTGTTGGTAAATTTCCAAAAGCTATAACTTTGGTAAAAGAGTTGTTTCGTCTGATATACTACAATTTACTAACTCTTATATCAAGTGATCATTGCTTGTTCGATTGTCCCGATATTATTATCTATACAAACTAATTAGTAACTTTTATTTGCATAGCTTGACAACGATTTAAAATTTATAATTCTTTTATGAAATTGACAGCATTAAATAATTTACGCACCTATTTATTTAGGCTAAGTCATCAATTAGTTTTAGGGTAATATATTTGTTGGTACCTAAACTTTTTTGGATTAATAACACGAAAAAAGCCTAAACTATACACCCATGATAAATTTATCCCAAACTAATTTTTTGACCATAAAAAATCCCATATTGGTAGACGAGTGACAAATTACCATCGATTAGTTTTGTTAAATTTTACAATCAAATTGCTGAGGTGGATGACTCGTGGCAGTTGACGGCCGTGCCAGTTCGGGCTTTTACCCTCCATTTATCACAACTATACTAGTTTAGGGTTTTAATGTCATTGACCCAATTTTACGGAAATTAACAGAGGTATATTTATCATAGGTGTATTAGTGTGGGATTTTTTATGGTTAAAAAATTAGTTTAGGATAAATTTGTCATAAATGTACTAGTTGGAGATTTTTTGTAGTCAAAATTTCAGTTTTTGGTAAATGTGTCATAGGTGTATCAGTTTGAGGTTTTTCGTGATATTAATCCAACTTCTTGATAACTAGTCAGACAGGATCTAATTTATGGATTGCCAATCACTGGTTTAATTGCATGGGCTCTCTCTCCATTTTCTTCCTCTCTCTTTTTTTTTTTTTTTCACTTTCTTGATCAATGGACTTCATTGTTCACTGCACTGGCTTAGGTAAACAGGACAAATGCTCTGGTCATTCCCAAAGTCATGTTTTCTTAATATGCTGATTAGAAGCCATGGGTTAGTTGATCTGCAATGTGGGTTGTGGTACGTTTGAAAGAAATAGTTGGGTGAAGGTAACAGTCTTATGTAGGTAACATTGTCTCCAACTGCTCAAATCAAGTAAACCACTCTTGGCCCTACCGGTGTCTGTGATCCTAAAAGCCTATATTTAACTCCAAGATGATACGATACCATGTTTCTTGTGATCGATTGAGTATGAGGTGGCGTGATGGGATTGTCAGTTCTGGCGACCTAGATCGGACGAGTACCCAAATTAGAAAGATCATACCATTACCGGTTGGAAGGGGCATGGCCATCCGGGTAACAATATGAACCATGAACTTATTTGTTGTTCAAGTTTTTGATTCTTCCAAAACAAGGACTTCACTTATGACATAGTTGGAATACTTTACACCCTGTTTTTTTTTTTTTTTTGCATTGAGAAATAATGTTTTCTTGAAGTTAAAGCACAGACTTCCCATCACAAATAGGCGTCCAAGTGTATTTCTGGAGGTTTATGTATGCTGCCATACCCCTAGTTTCTGGAGAGGCTATTTTCGTGACTTGAACACCTGACCTTAGTCACAATGGAGTAACCTTTTTCTGGGCCAAATCTATCGTATTTACTCTTACAGCAAATGGATTGGATCTCATTGTAGGTTTCTTTCCATGTAAATCTTTATTTTACAATGCGACAAAATCACTACATTCAATACCGAATCACCGTATTCAAGACGAAATCACTAAAGATTTAAAGCGACAAAATCTCTATATTCAATACCGTACAACCGTATTCAATACGAAATCAGGAAATTTTCTTCAACATTGTCTAGAGAAATTTCCGTGCGCCCGTAGAAGTAAGTAAATAAATTGTCCATGGAGCAGAAGCTTTCAGAGTTGTCACATATCTAGGAATCGTGGGTTACAGTCGTGATATATACGTTTTTCTTGGATACCTTGTATGATCGCCAAAAATTATCCGTCACTTTGCTTGGATGATCTTTCTATCTCGGAGAGCTTCTGAATCTGTGAATTGATAGCTCTCAGCACAGCATTAGAGTCCTGATAACATTTTTTTAAGGCAAAAGTGCCAGATCAAAGTGTCAAAACTTGTGTACGGCTCATGCACTTCACACCATCAGAACCGTCAGAGGAAAATCAATATTTAGTGCGAAGGACGGAGAAATCGTGCACATTCAACTGCCAATCCGGCCAAATCCGAGCCAAATGAATTCCTGGATATTTCAATTGCTTTTTTATCTTATGTTCAATTTTTAGAAGCAATTGACACGAGTGGAAGTCCGAAGTGGCTTGTGCAGGGTTACAAAATGAAAAACGACGTCGCTCGATCGCCGTCGTTGGTCTCCGGTCCGACGTTGCTTGACTCCTCGCCATCGCTCCCTCACCGTCGTCCCTCGTTGGCCGCAACTACTCACTCATGTCGTCGTTGCTTGTTTTGCTGCTATTCCTTGCTCGCTGCCCTTTGCTCGCTCGCAGCCGTTGCTCGCTCACAGCCGTCCCGCGCTCGCCGCGTTGCTCGTTCTCGCCGTCCCTCACTCGCCGTCGTCACTCGCACGCCGCCGTTGCTCGCACGCCATCGCTCTCACGCCCCGTCGCTCGCACACCGCCGTCATCGTACGCCCATCACTCGCACAGCCGCGTACTTGGGCTAGGGTTTGAAATTTGGTGTTGAATTTGGGGATTTAGGGTTAGGGTTTGTAAATTTGGGGATTTAGGGTTAGGGTTTGTAATTTGGCGGATTTAGGGTTTATGCTTGGATGGATTTTGCTTTAACGACGTCGTTTACTCTCTAAAGTGCAAGTTGGCCTCCGGCGCGCCCACGTCGTCCTCCACGTAAGCTTTCCGGCGAGCCACGTCTGCTTCAGATGAAACTGGCACTGAAGTGCACGATTTACTCCGAACTTGGCACTAAAGTGAACGTTTTGAAAGTTTGGCACCAAAGTGCACGCCGTACACAAGTTTTGGCCTCGAGTTGTACTTTTGCCTTTTTTAACATGCTTTTATGTGCCAGATCATAAGTAGCTGTGGACTCTAATGCGGGTTCTTATAGTCATCAAATCACACCATCAGAAGCGTCAGAGGAAAATCAATATTTGCAGGTGAGAGGGAGGAGAATTTTGGTGATCACCATGAAACTATCCTAGCACTCTCCCTAGTCCCTATGCATTTCCGAGCTCCAGGAGGGAGTCTCCTGTCTCCCATTTAGCTGGTCGATTTTGCAACAAAAGTTGGTTCAGTTGCTTCTTATTTTTGTAGCATGGGAAAGAAAGTGATGGGGATTCAAGTGCTGGTATGCCCAATGGCGATTACAATAGTGAGTCAAAGGATATGGAATTATGCAGCCGGACTGGGCTGATGATGGGGAAGCAGATAACGTGCATGGAAAAGACGCTTCTTTACTGGAGCACTACGGAGACCTACTGGTCTAGTTCCTGTTTCGAATGGAGCCCCAAACTTCTGATGGCGCCGGCTTGGACAAGTTCATTCAACCTTGCGATTCCAATGTTATCTTGGACTTTTATCCCAAATCTGTTTGATCTGTTCTTTTACATTCCTGGTGTACTTGAGCCAGTAAACTTCTAAAATTCTCTTTTATCTCTCAATAAAAAGAAGAGAAATGCTTCCATAGCAGTATTATCAAGAACGTTACAATCTCAACCGTATATCAAATACTGTCACCGCGTGTTTTGCATAAAAACACTTATTGACGAAAGATCTTATAGTAAAAAAAATAACTGACAATCAAGCTAGCGGCTTCACAAAAAGAAAGGATTGGAGAACTCCAAGTTTATTATAAGCAAAATTTCAGATTTATAATCAATTTATATCATCTTTGCCATTCAATGAATGGTTGCATGAACATTCAGTTGTGGTTTTCTTAATAAGAAAGGAAATTGTGAAAGAACGTTACATTCTTACCGTTAAAGGACAAGCAAACTGCTTTTTCTCCCCTTTCTTCTCTACTTACAGGCCTCAGATTTTCTTTTTTTTTTCTCTTAAAATGTCTTTGTTGAGTGCTGTGAGACAAGGTACGTCGCTAGTATATGTGTAGAAAACATTATTGTGGGAAGAGGGTATATGAAGGTAAAATTCAGGTACAGTTGAAGGAAAAAATCTGGACTGCCACCTTGGTACATGAAAATTGACGTGGGAAACATACAGATAGAAGTAGAGCGTGGAAAAAGAATAATATATAAGAGAAGAAAGGAGGAGCTGGTACTTAACAAAGTCATATGGATATGATAACATGACTTCACCACACTACTGACAGTGAATATTGGTAAATCCTCCCCAAAAAAGTCCATATGTTCATGTTTCACTAAAAACCAGAAGCTTCTTTCAAAGAGGCCACCTTTGTCTTAAACTGGAGCTTGTAAAATCATATCAAACCTCACCAGACCAAAAGAGCTCTGCCTTCTTTCCCCTAAAAACTTCAAGAAAAGGCGGATGAGTGCATGAAGCCTGTGCTCAAGAGCATCTCTGTCCAAGAAGGGTTTATAAACGGGTTGCACTGGCAAAGGATGGTTCATAAATGAGCTTGAATTAAGCCGAAAATGAGAAAAGGGACAAAGAAGAGTAATCGTGGCCATGCCATGCTTTCCGGGAGTTTGTTGGATTGATGGTAACGCATCTCTCTTCTTTGTTTCTAAGCTGGTTCTGAGAGGGAAACATTGGATGGTTTTGCTTGACACCAAATGGGGCATGGAGAGAAAATTTTTGTTTGTCTATTGGCAAACGTCAAGATGGAGTAATGAGTCAATTACACGATGCCCACATCGCATGACTCTAGGTTACTTCAAGAATGAATCTACGATAATTGCATCAGTACGCCACACTTCATCTAGGACAAGATCAAGAAGGACCATAATAGGGAAAAAAGAAATTTTTGGTAGCCACATAGTTGAAGCTTAAAATTTAACTGACTTTTCAAGTAATTAACTGTGATTTAATTTTACATATGAAAATGG
>JAGVVM010006851.1:0-11461 GCA_019149425.1 Psidium friedrichsthalianum
AACTTGAACATCAAGGAGTAATCCTCATAGATGGCAATAAGGAAGATAAAAAACTAAACTTCTTAGTTGGTACCCCAGAATCGCAAAGCAATTTCAACTGTGGTATCATCATATCTCAGAGGAGTTCGTGGAAGAAAGTGATTCACCGATATAAGGAGACTACCGTGCTTGCATCGTGTCGTTTCTGTTTAGTCTTTCAATTCATATTGTAAGTAGAACTCGATGGCACCTTGGGTCTTGAGCCGTTGGTCCAAGGTAGTCTTCTTTGTAAAACGGCCTTATCATTTCATTCTAGTGAATGAATATGCATGTTTTATTAAGGACATGCGGGAATATTCCAAACCGGCCCAATGATGACACTTGTCTTCGATTTTCGAAGACTTGAGGCCCGGATTCCTGTATGTTTCCGAGTTTTCAAATGAATTTTACATAAACGAGAATGTCCGATGGTATAAGGACTAGTTTCCTCATTCTTTAATTCTTCTGTTGAAAACGTCTTTCAAAAGAATTTTTCAAAATATTCATGCATGAACTTTGATGTTGCTCATACATTGATTGGTGCAGATGTCTCTAGGAATGGTGCTCCAAGAAGGTAAATATGATCGTTCTAATGGAAACATCTCATACATAGTCTAACATGTCGATATATTCCTCTTGGCCTAGGTTGAAGATGACCAATTACTCAAGATAATAAAAAAAAATGATCAAAGAGGAACAAAGAGAGTTTACTTGAAGCAAGTCTCCCCAATTCTACCAAAGAAACATACAGGGGCAACGAATGAAGGAATTCATCCAAGTACAATTGCATGGCCAATCAAGAAGATGACGAGACTGAGTTGTCATTTTCGGTGAAGAGACGTATCGTTCCTAAATAACTTTCAATCAGTCATGAAAATACTGTTACTTGTCTTTTTCTTCGCAGGCGATAATGGAAATAAAACACTTGAAGAACAATGCTACCATATGACAATACAGAGAGGTGCCTAAAGGGGAACATCAAACACTCCGAAGGCAAATACGGTTGACACAAATTCAAATGAAGGAGTTATCAAGCTATCAAGGGATAAAACATTTTGAAAAGCGATACCCCATGAAGATGAAAACAACCGATGACTCAAATAGCTGAAATAAAGAGTGGAAGCAACAAGGAAATCCATTGGGAGCAAGTCCCTCTCTACCCACTAAAGGAATCGATTGGGAGCATACCCTTCTTTCATCACCAAAGAACGTATCAAGATAAAGCCATCGAAGTCTCGAGTGGCGAATAGTAAGACACGTCCTACTGGGAGACAAGGCCTTTGCAAAGAGTAATGCGCTCAAACATCAGAAAGACAACACCTAAAAAGGGGTATTCCGTTCCTAAAAGCTCGAATAAAATCAAAATAGGGCTAACATCTACCTCTTCATGCAGGTGAAAAGTGGAGAGAAAACTCTAGGATAATAAATATCCCGAATTGGACAGGGGATTACAAGAAAATGTGAAAATATACTGAATTATTTGGCTGAGGTAAGTATTACCCGACCAGGGTAAGTGCCACCTGACTGGGGCAAATGGCTCATCAATGTGATCAAGAGAACTTCAACAAATACTTCTAAAGGGATCCACAGCCATCGAGCAAATACAAATTATGCCTATGAGAGCATTTAGGATGAAGATTAATGGGCGATGCTTGGCACAACCTGATGAAAGGATCATTTTTAATGCAATTCTACAATGTGAAAAGAGCCAAAGACTCCCAAAAGACATAATCAAGGGTAAAGCGGTATCATTCCAATTTATTTTGGATATGAAATATATGCTGACTCTTCATTTTGATCTTGACAGAGACTCGACACCATAATGGATAGATTGGAACGCATAATCAAGGGTGAAGTTATATTGTTCCGATTTACTTCAAATTGAAGACATACACTGACACACCCCCTTTTACTTTTATAAGGATCCTCCGTCGTGACGGGCAGGTAAGTATCCCTTTCTTAATATTCTAAAATTTTCAAAACCATGTCGTTGAATTCCAAGGACTAGAAAAATTCACAAAATCAATAACGTTTTCAAATAACGTTTAAACATTCAATGAGCCCACATCTTGAAGAAGATATTCGGCTCAGAACTTCATTCGCATTGTGATTCAAAGGCTTCGAATTTATCCAAATCATGTTTGAAACATACATCACGCATCATGACCCCCTATGATAATTGAATTTTAATGAAATTGAAATGAATTTCCAAATAAGGTGGTTTAGGCCTATTAAATTGGGTAACTCAGAAGATGAGAGGCAAACCATATCCAAACACGTCCCTACACACTTGAGTGATGAGTAAAAGAAAAGACCTTGTCTATGAATATAGGGGCCATTTGCGGTAAGTACATAGATTGAATGAGGAAGGGCACGTTCATTTCCCTATCCTAAACACATTATTATCATTTGCAAACCCATTAGTGCCTATAAAGGGAGAACTCCTAAAACAACCCTATCAAGAACCACCCCATACTAGGGCGATTTGGAGGTTCATTGGTTGATTCCTTGAAGAAAGAGATCAAGATGAGTCCTTATTGTGCTAACTTGCATCAACCTTTTTGTGATAGCTTCAGGTGATATCTCATGGAGGCTTGAAACATCAAAGTGAAGGAGAGCAGTTCATTTCTCTACCCTACACACTTTATCCTTTGATAAGCCAACTTGAGCCTTTAATACTTCGCTTCTATACCCAGTTGGTGATTACCGCCCTACACTGGGGCAATGCATGTAATTTATCATACAAGAGAATAGGGTCAAGAGTGAAACAGTCTTTCGTACTTAGCCTAAAAAGAAAAACTTAAAAAGATGCGAGAGCGAGCGAGACTTAGGGCTAACAAAAGCAAGACGCTTGGTAAAAGTAAAGCTACAGCCCATTGTTGAAAGAAGAGCCATAATATCTGAAAATCAATTGCGGAGAAATGCAATGATCATGTCAAAAGGCGATAGGATTGACAAAAGCAAAGTGCCAGGTAAAAGCAAGGCCAGAGCCCTTAATAGGAATAAAAGTCATGATGCTCATGATGTGAGTAAAGCGTCAAAAGGGGAATCTGCCAGCAATTCTGTCATAAAAGTGAACAATATCTAGAGCTTAGCTAAAAATAAGTATCTAAAAGATTTTTGGGGTCCAAAGATGTAGATCTATCCCCAGCAGATATGACAGCCGGTAATGATGCAAGGGTGATCACCAACCATCGTACCCCTCATTCTGAAAATTTGGCCTCTCCGAGCCTACCTTGAACCAATGTTACAACCCACCCCGAAGCCTCTCCTGATTGAGACATTTCAAGCCAACATGAGATTTCACACAAGAAGCTGCTGCCTAAAGGAGTAAGTACAATCTTGCCTTATCTGATCTTCAAGGTTCTTGGCTTGTAAACCCGAAGAAGATACTTTTAAAATTTGATTCATTTCTAAACCTCAAAGCGCATATCCATTGCATAAGCCTCTTTCCAAGCCTATATTACGGTCCTTTAAAAGGCCTTCTCTGATCAATTAGATGTATGCACTGCAAATAGTCCCGAAATTTTTGACATAGGTTTCGAGTGATAGTTTGAGTGTTTTTAAAAATCTTTCCCAGTAAGGAAGCAAAATCTCTCAAAAATTGGTATTGTGAGAAGTTCTCTCTGATGAGTATACTCCAATTAATATTCTAATCAAACTCAGTTGGCAATTTCAGTTCATTTGATTCAAAACCTTCCTCATAAGGAATTTTTGATCACGCTTGATATGTGGCAAGATGCTTTGGATATCCTCGGACATCATATTACATTTTTGAAAAATTCTGCACGACTCATAGATGATGAGCATAGTAGCATAACTCATTCCAAAAAATTGGAGCATTCGAAATATGAGAAATCTTCTCTTCAGTATAACAATTCGGGTTTGAGCTTCTGCAGATTTTTTTGTTCCACTAAGATCCCAGAATGGCACCCTCCTTGGTAAGATAATTTCGGATCAAAGTTTCCATATGATTCTTGGTTTCCTAAATTTCATAACAATGTCAAAATAAGATTTCCACGCGTGAAATCTTTTTCAAAGTCTAAACACCCATCTGACTCACGAAAGCGTTGTTGCGGGCCTCCTTCTTAAAAAAATCACAGATAGGCGTCTAAAAACATAGTTCGAGTTCGGAACTGAACAGTTCACGACTCGCCGTTCTAAAAGCATGATGACTTTGATAAATCTTTCTGTAAGTATTCACAAGTTAGTAGCCGCGGAGCTGTCATCCTCCGGACTGGATCGCCGACCTTCAGCTTCAGAAGATTTAATTTCTCCCCAAACCCTCGGTGATAGGGATACGCCTTCAAGGTATCTCCAAGCACAATTCGAGTCGGACCCAAAGTGCTCGCGACTCGCCGCTTAGAGATACGGTGATCGCCTTTTTCGCTAGCGTGCGTTGGTTAGTAGCCTCGAAGCTTTCACCCTCCGGAATGGATAGCAGCCGATAGCCTCGGAAAAGATTTAATTTTCTCGAAAACCCTCTATGATAGGGTATACCTTCAAGGTATCTCCAAGCACAGTTCGAGTCGGAGCCTAGAGTGCTCGCGACTCACCGCTTAGAGATACGGTGATCGCCTTTTTCACGAGCGTGAGTTGGTTAGTAGCCTCGGAGCTTTCACCCGCCGGAATGGATAGAAGCCGATAGTCTCGGAAAAGATTTAATTTTCTCGAAAACCCTCCATGATAGGGTATACCTTCAAGGCATCTCGAAGCACAGTTCGAGTCGGAGCCCAGAGTGCTCGCGACCCGCCGCTTAGAGATACGGTAATCGCCTTTTTCGCAAGCGTACGTTGGTTAGTAGCCTCGGAGCTTTCACCCTCCGGAACGGATAGCAGTCGATGGCCTCGAAAAAGATTACACTTTCGAAATCCTTCCTACAAGTACATAAGTCCTTTTACAGGCACACAAGTCCTCTCTATAGGCACAAAGTCCTTCTTACAGGCATTTCCATGGGATGACCTACCATACGGGTCGAATCTGAATCAAATTTTAATCAGTAGAATCCTTTCACTAGGAATCTACCATGGGGTGACCTACCATACGGGTCAAATCTGAATCAAATTTTAATCAGTAGAATCCTTTCATTAGGAATCTGCCATGGGGCGACCTATTATATGGGTCAAATCTGAATCAAATTTTAATCAGTAGAATCATTTCATTAGGAATCTGCCATGGGGCGACCTACCATACGGGTCAAATCTTAATCAAGGAATCTGCCATGGGGCGACCTATTATATGGGTCAAATCTAAATCAAATTTTAATCAGTAGAATCATTTCATTAGGAATCTGCCATGGGGCGACCTACCATACGGGTCAAATCTTAATCAAGCTTTAATCGGTAGAATCCTTTCACTTGGAATCTACCATGGGGTGACCTACCATACGGGTCAAATCTGAATCAAATTGTAATCGGTAGAATCCTTTCACTAGGAATCTGCCATGGGATGACCTACCATACGGGTCAAATCTCAATCAAGTTTTAATTGGTAGAATCCTTTCACTAGGAATCTACCATGGGGTGACCTACCATACGGGTTCAAGTTCAATCGCCCTAAGGTCTTCTTATAACGAATCCTTAGGTTTTCATCCCCGAGCAGTCAATGACGGCGCGAGGCAAACAGGTAAGATCCAGGTAAATTCCCTGACTCTTTCTTCTCTCTCTCTCCCCACATCAAAATAAGCAACATTAAATTTGGACCTAAGCTTTCAAGGAGAAAACTAGAGTTGGATGTCACGACTTTTCATTTTCCTGGTAGAGTCGGTTAGATCTCAAGTGTCATCTCGTCTTTGAGAGTGATCTCTCACGAGACCCCTCTCAAAGAGGGGCAGCTGTTGACACTTGATTTTCGGCCAATTTTATTCTCATAAATTTTTTTGAAAATCCATAAAAATTCATAAAATTGAAAAATCAACTTTGGGGACTTCAGCCTAGCCTAGGGAACCAATTTTGAGCCAAAAATAATTTTCCATATTTTTCGTATTTTTCTGCATTTTAATTTCAAAAATTCATAAAAAAAATCAACAAAAAATGAGAAAATTGAAAAATCAACTTTGGGAACCTCAGCCTAGCCTAGAGAACCAATTTTGAGCAAAAATAATTTCCATATTTTCCATATTTTTTGTATTTTATTTTCAAAAATTCATAAAAAATCAACAAAAAATGAGAAAATTCAAAAATCAACTTTGGAAGCCTTGACCAAGCCTAAGGAACCAATTTTGAGCAAAAAATAATTTTCCTTATTTTTTGCATTTTTAATATTTTCAGAAATTAGGAAAATAATGGAAAATTAATAAAAAAAAAATAGAATTTGATGTCAGAAAATTACAAAAAATAGTCAATATTTTTAATTTAATTTTCCCTTCACTTTGGATGAATAAATTTTGAAAAATTCAATATGGAGTTTAGGGTTTCTTTATTAATTTTATTTTCTCATTATTTAAATAATTTCCAGAAATTCCATTTTAGCTCTGTAATTTTCAAATTTTGTATTATTAGAGTCGTGTCATCCTCCTCTATTTTGCAAAATTAAAATCCAGTCCAAAAGCCCTCAGAATCTCCCAATTTCGCTAAAAAGGACCAAAATGCAATTCTTGATTTTCCAAATTAGTCCCTAAAAACACTTAAAATGCAATTAAAAATTTTCTAGAGACTGAATTGAAAATAGCGCGACATTACCCCCTAGATTTTGACCTTCTAAATCCAATGGTGGCAACAATTTTCGCAAAAACGGCCATCTAGACAAATGGGTTCTCGGGTTAAACTTAAATTTTAGGGTTTTGATGCAAATTACTTGAAAATTCCAGAAAGAAAATCATTTCCTAATGGAACTCGTGACCCTAAAATCAATTTCGGCCTTAATTTTCAAAAATTTTAACGGAATTGGAGCCAATTTTTGAATTTTAATCGAATTGGGTCGACCGGGTCGAGTTGACCCGACCCGGTCAACCCATTTGACCCGACTGAGTTAGAACCAATTCTGGTTCTTCTTCCTCACGCGAAGGCATTCAAAATCAAGGGGAGGATTCTGGAAGATTGAGGTTTGTTTAGGATGTTGATAGGATGATCAAATTCTCGGATTTTTCGGAAATTCTTCAACAAACACAATGGATTGAGAGGAAGATAAAAGGGGATGAAGATTGGGGTTGAACAAAAAAAGGGGAGATTCTGGAGGCAGCCAGTGGAGGAAGTCACGAGAGCTTCAAGAGCCGATTCAAGGCAGCCCAGGACAAAGGAATCCCCACGAATCGTCCCCAAAGCTTCTTAAGACCTCAAGGAAGCTCCTGAGGCTCGTGGCGCGCAACTTCGTCACCGAACTAGGTAAATGCCATTTTTCTCAGTTTAAGCTCCTGCAATGGCGGATCTTGATTCCGATGGTATTCCTTCGTAATTTTCGCGTCGATGTGCTTCTGCCCTCATACTGATCACACCCATGTCCTTCCCTTGCATATTCACTACACGAAACCCCTTGGCTGACCCCCAAAACTCGAGTTGGTCACGAGCTCATACGCTCGCTCTCTACGTCGAATAGGGTCGTATGGCCCCTAGGTAAGTTTTCCCGCTTCCCGTGGATGTTCCTGCTCTAGTTTATGTGGCTTGTTAATGTGTGTTTGTTAAGCGTTGATTTCGTCGCCGGAATGGTCGCCGGCCGGAGTAACAGAGGTGGTTTCGGACAGTTTTAAGGCTTAAAGTCTTGATACGCACGTTTTAGGATGATTAGGAATGAATTCGGCTCGGGTATGAGGAGTTTCAATTAGATTTTGAGCCATTTTTAGGTCTGCCGGCGAGACACTGGCAATTTCCACCGGCGCCGATCATCCTCAACCTAGGGAAGGTTGACTGGTCGTTGCTGACGTGGCACCGTCGTGGCTGTCCACGTCGACTCCGCCATTATAACCGATTGAATAGAATAATGAATCTTGATCCAATGGCTAGGAATAATACGTGTGTCGAGATCGTAGAATTTCGGAAAAAAAATAAAATCTTATTCGAATTTTATAACCATTTCCAGAAATAATAAAATGGACGGCCGAGATCTAATCGTAGATCTGATCTCGGCCGTGAATCTAGTGCGAGGGATGAGTGGTCGGGATGAGGACGCGTGGCAAGCTCTAGACCGTTGGATTATAAATAGGCAAAATTTAAATAAGAGCAGAATGAAAATCGAAAAGAAATTCAAAAATTCAAAAATAATACCTAAAACTACGTCGTTTTTGCATCAGGTCAGAATAGTGGGCTTTGGGCCGAGCTTAGGTAGTGGGCCGAGTCTATTCCACCCGGTCCGTAAAACAAAAATAATGATAATAAAAAATAGAATAATAAAAAATAATAATAATAATCTAGAAAATCAAATAAAAAATATAGGAAACTAATAAAAATCGAAACGGTGTCGTTTTAGGTTTAAGGTTTTAGGATTCAGCTCGAGTCATTGGGCTGGGTTGACCCGACCTGGCCCGGAGAATTAAAATAAAATTAAAAATAAATAAAATAAATAATTATTTAAAAAACTCAGAAAAATCAATAAAAATTTAAAAAAAAAAGGGAAATTAATTCTGCATCGTTTTGTTAGAATTTGGGTCGACCCGATCCGGTCCGGAAAATAAATAAATAATTAAATAAATAAAAATATAAAAAATGTTGAGAAATTCTAAAAAATAATCTAAAAAAGTCAGGACAAATCATAAAAATTCAAAAAAAAAATTTAGAAAAGTCAAAAAATTAGGAATAGTGGGAAAATGAAAAAAAATAAAAAAAAAATAGAAAATCCATAGAAACCACAAAAAACTTTCAGAAAATATAAAAAAATACCAAAAATAAGGGGAATTTTAAATGAATGAATAAGTAAATAATAATAATAATAATAATAATAATAATAATAATAATAATAATAGAAATCTTAAGAGATTAGGTAATTTCAAAAATTATAAAAAATAAAAAAATGATAAATAAAAAAATACCATAATTATAAAAAAAATTCTAAAAAAGATTAGAAGATAAGAAAAAATCCTAGAAAAGATCGAAAAATCCCAAAATTCCCCAAAAAATAAAAAAGTCCTCAAAAAAATCATCAAAACCTCAAAAAAATTTAGAAAAAAATCGGGAAAATTCAAAAAAAAATTGGAAAAATTCTGAAAATTAAGGAAGAACCATGCCTAATTAGTCTAACCCATTTTCACATTTTTGACCTCCAGAGCCTTAGGAAATTACCATTCTGCCCCTCTAGCCAACATGACTCAAATTTTTCCAAATCACCCCTGAACCTGGTTGGCATCTTTCTTAGGTTTCCGAGACCCCTCTAGGCTTACCTTGGCTCGATTTTGGTGTGATGTCTTCATTCCTTGATTGCGCGTTTATTTCAATAATTTGTGCTTGATTGGACAGATATTCTCATTTGCGTGAATCCATTAGACTTTTAGGACTTGCCTTACCCCGAAGAACATCTCCATGCATTCCTTAAGATAGAAAACCACTCAACTTAGGTACCGAAAGGGCCTCGATAGCAATATTGACGTAACTAAGTCCCTGAATCTAGATCTCTGGTTTTCGTAGAATCGAACGGTCTCTCCCAATCGTTCGATAGGGTTTCCAATCATACCCTCTAATAAATGATTGGTGGCAACTCCGACAACATGTACACTGTTCACATGTCACCCGACCACACTAAGGTTGACCTCGATTTAAAATTTTCCTGATGCGATTTGGTATGGGCCTGGGAGGGCCCGAGTTAAACCCAGACATCAAATGGGCCTAGCAATCCATTAACTCCCTCGGGATCCGAAAATCTCGGGAGCGTCGCGACAGACTGGCGACTCCGCTGGGAACTTAGTTTTAACCCATTAGAGGACTTGAGCCGATTAAAAAGTTGGGTGCTTTCTAACATACTTTTCTGCAGGTGCTCTTGAAGGTGAGGTAAGTCCACTAACCAAATGTGTTAGATGTTCTTGCAGGTAGGAGTTATAAGGGGAGGAGTGATTGCTGACATGTTTTATGCAGGGTTGGAGTTTGGGATTGTTTGTTTATTTCCTGTCAATTAGCAACGCTGTTTGATATCAATTGTTGTGCATGTCCTGCATACTTTGAGAATCACGACACCCACACACAAGCGCCTAAACCCAAGCCGCGAAACATTCTTCTTAGGTCACCATAGATAGGGATTAGTATGCAAAGCCCTAGCATTTGATCGCGCCTAGGTTGACCACATTCGATCCCGCTCGCTATCTAAATTGATTATTCTTCCCACTTGACGTTTGATCGCGCTTGTGGGCAAAGTTGTCAAGTCAGATAGTGGGAGCCTTTTAGGTCCCTACCTTGTCCCTTCTTTCTATTTTCTAAAGTCGACTCCTCACTTGTCTCATGTGCATGTGAATTGGACAGTTGGTGTACCTAAAATCAAAAACAAAAAGAAACAAAAGGGTCTGGTTGGTAAGGCTTCCTTATCTTTAATTTGTAATTCATTCACATCGTGCATCATCTCACAAAAACTCATCATTTGAGTGATTGGTTTGAAAGCCATTTTTAGGATAGAATGATGATTTTCTCAAGTCATGTCGTAGTTCTTGAGACAACCACAAGGGGGCAAAGAAGTATTCCACGTCACCACACCAATATGGAGCCATCTGAAGCATGTCGATTCGCCTGTAGGAGGGAGCTCCAAGATGGATGGATACATATGCTAGTTTGAAGAAATCCGATTTCAACCAGACGACTTATGATCTGACTTAGGGCGTCCTTAGTGGTTATCACATACATTTATTGCATATTTCATTTCTAAACTTTGTACTCCGGATTTTCTCATGTGGGAATCATTTCTATCTCATCCCATTAGATTTGATGTACTAGGGATCTTTTGAGGTGTATCTACAATATTCTGTCTGCACTAGAGATTTTAGTAGATGGGTGTGATAGTGGCTTTCATTCTAATCACTCGAGTGATCCCAATCAATTACATAATTCCCTTTGAGGGAAATCTGGTTTAAGACTCTCTATTAGACCTCTTTTGGTTAAATAAGAATGCTTAACCCTTATTTCACCGAAAGGAAATGTGAAATTAAATGGCTCATGCATATACTCTTCTATGTAATCCATGATAACTAGTCAAAGTCGTTCGTGCTTTCTAAATTCAAGAAAATATTGGATACTCGAATTGTCCCCGTTTCTAGTAAGCGGTTTTAATTTGGATGTCCTATAGCTTTATCGAATTTAGGACGCATTGAAATTGTACTTTGCATTTTTTTAACCATTCCATTAGTTTTCCCTGAAATTAATCAAAAGTAGTTATCATGGATTACATTCCTTTCAATGATATGCTTTCTTATGAAAAATATTGATAAGAGCTTTCCACGCAAGATTAAGGCTCGCATAAAGATCCTTATCTTCATTAATCACAAGAATGCATAAAATTGAAAGGACTTGTGCTTTCTTTTCTATTTTCCTTTTCTATA
>JAGVVM010006852.1:0-22859 GCA_019149425.1 Psidium friedrichsthalianum
AAAGAGCGATTTAATTTATAGAACTCGTAGGCCGTGCGGATTGGCTAAATGGGATGGCTGTGAAGCGAGTGTATTTCAGTCAACGTGATCCAAATGCAGACATCTTTTTCCAGAAGGACGGCCTGTCACTGTACCGGCTTTTCCACACAAGGGTCAGGTTGGCGGTCGGCGAAAAAGGGTAACGTGCGCTTTGCAGTGATCGCTCGGATTTTTAAAAGCTGGGATTAAAAACCAAAAAATTAATTAATTAATTAAGAAGGAAAAGAAGGCGCGTGGGGCACACCCGGCAATCACGTCGGTCTCCACACGGCACCTCCAAACCGCCGTAACGGACAGTTAAACCCACGGGCGAATTGAGGTCGGAAGGGGCAGACGTGAAAATCCATAAAATACCCCCCGTCGATCATTCCAACGGCTCCACGCTCACTCGGCTTTGTGTAGCTGGTGCGCGCCGAGCCGACCAGATACAACGTCCAAGTTGTACGCACTCGGCTAAATAACGTCATACTTTGGCAAGACGAGAGAGAGAGGGGGGGCTAATTGTCACGCTCGACGCTCAAATTGAATCCACGTTTGATTGGAGCTCGAGTGAACTCGCATTGTACAGGTACAACTTGAGATGAAGAAGATTAAAAACTTGAACTCAATTATATAAGCATTTTTCCTTACCAACGTCGTATACTTATCGTGCGTGTAAACATGTGCACTCTGTCCCGTGTGACCACCATGAATTAAGAAATACTTTTCGCGTGCATTTCTATAACTAGTTAAATTTTTCGAAAACACTAGCCGACATTCAAGGGCTAGCAAGGTCCTGAGCTGAGAAAAATTCGAGTGCAAGTCAAACTCGAACTCGACTCTAAATTAAGTGAGTGATCTCAAATAATCACCGAGTCGTATTCAAGCTGCTTGCATGTAGTTTGGCCTAATATGTAATTTGGGACGCAAATAAGGATGTGAAAGATTTAAATTTGGAATCTCATGTTTCTAATAGCATGTGAGATTTTGTGGACTATCGCCAACTAATTCTAAAATTTTAAGCTAATTAAATGAAGGCGCAATTCAATAAATGATCATTCTTCGACCAAAAAGAAAAATATTTAATCATTCTATTAACCATATATTCTCGAAAATCAAAAGAATCACAGTAGGCCAAATTTAACAAGAAACATATTTTTGCTAACATTAATCACAACATGTCATTAAAAAAAAAAGTCTCTAAGCTATTTTCTTTTTTTGGATATTCCTATTACCTGTTATGTAACAAACTAAATCCTACATCGAGAACGACCCAACCTTCAAAGTGCCCAAAGAAGCAGCATATTGTAGAAAGAGTTATCATATCAAATCAAGAAGCATTTTCCTCTTATAAAACAAATTATCTTTCGCCTCGTCACATTTTCTTTTTACCGGATCAAAATATCGTTAAAAAAAGAGATTGACCATTCAACTACATGAAAACAAAAAAACTGAAATTACATAAAATTCAAAACAAGCGTTAGAGAAAGCTGACCCGCAAGGACGACCGGGATAGTCTCAAGAAAATTCAGAGGGCAGCAGTTTCGTAAATCCCGAACTGAAGCGAGAGGTTGGCAAACCGTTGACGGCGTTAACTGGACAAAAAAGGACCACGTGTTTTGCAATTAACGCAGACGGACACGCCCCCCTGCACCCCCCAATAAAGACCAGACAATTAAAATATCCAAAAAAAATCAAAATCATTTTCGAAACCCGAAATAATAAAACCGACCCGAAAAAGAAAGAACACGAGAGGAAGACCCGCGGAAGCTACGAGGAAACCTATTTCTTCTTCCCTCCCACAACCAACAAACCCAATATATGTAATTTTGATATATATATAATTAAAATAAAAAAATAAAATAAAAATAAAGAAAAAGCCTCCCACATATTCCTCGTGCTTCTTACTACTCACCAAAACACCCACTCTCTCTCCTCCTCCCATAAATCACGTCCTTCACCTCCGCCCTCCTCTCTCTTCCCCCATAGCATCACAGGAAAAGTCCCCCAACTGCTCGAAAGCGCGCACACCACTTTTGCTCACTCCCCCCTCTCCTCCTCATTCCTCCATTCCGGGTTCTCGTGCCGTTTTTTGTTTTGGGTTTCTTGCGCTGGGTCGGTGTAAGGATTGAAAAGATGTCGTCGACGACCTCGTCGGGGCTCTCGGATTCCGGCAGGCTCGCCGGGCGGAACCTTTCCAGGTCCCCGGAGAAGCCCGCCAGCAACTTCTCCCAGACGTGCAGCTTGCTGAGCCAGTACATGAAGGGAGAAGGGCAATCTCGGCGATCTCACCCTCGGTATGCACATGACCCACCCTGTTCACCGTTTTCCACGTTTTGTTCCACGTTGTGTCGACGAAACGGTGTTTTGTGGATAGATGTTCCTTCCTCGTGGAGAATGAATTGAAAATGGGTTTTTGAAGAATTCTTTTCTTCCAATTTGATGGTGTTTGATGATTCTTCTTTTTTTTTTTTTTATACGAGAGCCGGGTTCCTTCGTTTTCTTGTTCCGCATTCGTGGGCGTTCCCACCTGCAAAACGTTCATTCCGTCTGCATTACGTCAAACGGGTCATGTGCAGTGGAGGGTTTGCTTGTGGATGTTGGTGCTGGCAATTCGTAGTTAGGATTTAGGTGATTCGACTATTGTGGTACGGTAATTTGTCTTGTGGGTTTTCAAAATTCGACACCTGCCCGCGACAAAAACTCGCGCTTTGAATTTTGCCTTCCGCTGGTTTACGCAACGTGAAGAAAAGTGCCTAATTGACTTCATTCTGTTGCGATTTTCTCTCTTCCGTTGGCTAGAGAACCGGGCCTTTTTATGTTTTTTTTTTTGTTTTTCGATTTTTTTTTGTAAATTTATTTTGCAAGTGTTATTAGTACACCAATTCCCTTTATTTGGGGACTGTATAAGTTTGGTCTTGGAAGAGGTTTATGAAGTTCATAGGACAATGTTTCTGTCGGGAGGGGAGATCGAAATGAGTTATTTTCTGATGTATCGACACTATTATTATGCAGGCGCGCCCCAGATGTTGCGTCGGGCTGCTGCGGCGAACGCGACGAACTGCGCGGCTCCTCGGCCTGTGAAGTCCATGGATCTGTTCCCTCAGCAGCCGGTTCCGGCTACACCAAGGAAGATGTTGCGAGAGTTGCTGCTGATTCAATGTAAGTCGGGATTTGCCTTCTTTATCGTTGTTTCTCTCGATGGGATCGCGAAATTACTGTTTGCAAAAATCGAACTATACATGACAGTGAAGTGGTGCATATGACAAGTACTGTTGCTGAATAGTGAATAGTAATTACTTTATGAAGAAGCTTGTGCTCAGATGAATCTGATGATTAGCTTATTTTAAGGTAAAGCGATAAAGAGCTCATCTCTCTGTTTGAGCCATTCAACATTCTTTACTTCAAGCAAATGCAAAGTCTCTTCCGTAAATCATGCACGGACATGGGTAGATGTTTGCGGAACCTATTATCGATTTATCGAAAGTAGTGTATTTTTCAGGGGATAGATTTAAAAGTTGCGTTTATGGTTTTACAGTGAGGCCAAATCTGATAATAAGGAGCCAGAAGCTGCACAGATGACCATTTTCTATGCTGGGCAAGTCATCGTGTTCAACGATTTTCCGGCCGATAAGGCGAAGGAGGTCATGCTGATGGCAAGCAAGGGAGGCCTGCCCAGTTACACCCAGCCGGGCGCTCCCAATCTGTCCAACGCGAGAAATGCTTATGCCCCTGAAACCGTCAAAAATCGGGTCGATCCGTCCTCAGCCGTGGCCTCCCCCCGCAGCATCCGGCTATTAACATGATCCAAGGGTGCATCTCCGGCCTCCCTGAGCCAACAGTTTCAGGTAATGACCTTCTTTGTGGACCGTACGGCGCTATTTCTTAATTGATTAGGGACGAAGTTCAAATCCTTATCGAGCCTTTTGCTGATGTTTACATTTCCCTCCGATTGCAGATCTGCCTATCGCCGCGAGAAACTCGCTCCACCGCTTCTTGGAGAAGAGAAAAGATAGGTACCAGTCCCGAACATCTGCGATCTTCGACGCGCTTTTCCATCTTTGGATCGGTTTGCTAATCTTGTCTTTCCGGTTGCATTTTTCACAGGAAACAGCAAGAGCACCCTACCCGGCAACCAGCTCACCTGCAGCTCCTCCTTCCAAGCCTGCTGAGAGCAAGTCATGGCTCACTTTAGCTGCTCAATCACAGTAGTTTGAGCGTATTATTTTTCATTATTATTAGTTATTAATTTTAGCATTATTAAGTTTTTGCTAATGATGATTTCATTAGCTCCAGTGCCCTTTTTGCTCTTCGAGCTTTGGCTTCGCTGGCCATTGAGCCAGCAAAAGCTAATTAGGCCTAACTACCCCATTAAATTCTACCATTATTTGTAATTAACTCCCAGCATCCCGCTTTCAATTGCTTTCTACAATTACTGCTAATATAAGCTAAATGTAAACTATTCCTACTTTGCTATTCCCCCTTATTCCTTCTTCTTTTGCCTGCCTTGATTCGCGCAAAGGTACTTTTTTTTTTTTATGTGCGAGCACGGATGTTTTTATTTCATCCGCTTCAATTGCGACGCCGCGTAATGAATTCGGCCAATCAAAAGAGAGCCGCGCCCTCCGTGGCCCTCCGTGCCACAAAGGACCGATCCGATTAGGGGACATAAGAATATGGTTGCATGGCATCGATGCGCATCGAACACCTACATGTGGATGCGCTTGACCAAAATGAGAATCGAATACATTTGCGAAGACACCGCCGAATCCGTTGATTGGAGAAACCCGAAGAAAAGCGCACGCATCTTGGAAAGTTGAGCGCAGGGAGGGTCCATTTCAAGAACACAACAACTGAACAAAAGCGAAGATGAAAATTAGGGCAAGACGACGATGTTTTGTTTTTGTTATTTATTTTTTTCCATGGTCCCCGTGATTGAAAGGGCAAGTCAATAAGTAGGAGGAGATTAGGTGTCCTGAAGGAAAGGATGACCCGTTTTCAAGAATCATTCAAATTTGTTGGGGGCACATGGTTCACGTCCCTGTCCTTTCTTCGTGTGTAGAATTCGAGTCTTTTAGGACAGCATCGATGGGCGTAGGTTTCGGACAGGCCCCTCTTCGAGGGTTGGCATCACATTCACATGCCGGCTTTTAATGGGTGGTGGGGTCGACCCGATTTGACCGAATCCATCTCCATCTTGTGACTTGTGAAATGAGATGCATGTGGGTACCCTTTTTTTTTTTTTTTTTTTTTTGGTCCCTTGGTTCTGTAGCCTTTGTTTTGGTTTTGATTATTATTTCTTTTGGAGACAAAGGATAGTTTTAGAGAATGTGATTTGGGTTTTTGGGAGCAGAGAGTCCCTAGGTTTTTGCTGTTTCGAATTTGCCTTTGTTTCGTTCTTTTTACGTCGATTCGATCTCGTTGGATACGGGGAAAAGGATTGTTGAGTGCTTTAACCTCGACGTAGATAATTATCGTTGAAAATATTCACGTGATGATAGTTAGCCCTATAGAGTGCCCCGGCATATCACGTTTGTCGGCACGACAAAGTTTCTCTTAAGATCGTAAAATCCGGTTTCGAATCTTGTCGGATACGGATACGACTTCTTCGGGACAAGAAACGGGAAAGGAAATTACCCTGAATACTTTAGCCTCGGTATAGATAACTTGTCTTTGATAGGATTCGGACAATGATAGTTAGCCTATGAAGTGGCCCGGCGTATCACGAGACGGCAACATTGGAAAAAAAGAAGAAAAAGGAAAACGATCGATTCATCGAGTTCACTTACGGTCCGTGAAGGCTTACTCGTGAATTCGATGAATCGCCGCGCGCATGGCATAATGGAAAATCAATCTTTTCGATGTGATGCCACTAGTTAGTCAATCTGGAAACTTTAAGATTGATCATTTCTTCTACTTAAAGCAAGATGAGGGGTGCACTAAAAATCCCCAATTTGGTCGGGAAATCAAAGCTGGCCCATCTAGCAAGCAGCCTATGTTTTCCACGTGCGTTAATGTCTCTCTCGAATTTTTCTAACCTCACTTTGGTTCTTTTCTTCCTCTGTGAACGATCATTGTGTTTCTACCAAGTTAGGGGCGGCTCACGCTAGGCGTGCCTGGTTAAGTACAACCACAAGTCACCACCTCAGTCACTAAAAAGAGGGTGTCCGATTCATTGACAAAAGCAAAGCTTCATTGAGTAGCCATCGAGACAAATGAAAAAGTAACAAAGAAGCTTTAGCTTCCTTGTCGGAAAACTTGCATTGTTTGGTCAAGTAAAACTATGGGCGAGCACTCGGGCGGGTTCAACCCAAAAAACCAAACCGAATGGTTGATTCTAGGTCGGTTTACATAAGGATCGGTTTAGTATTCCGGTTGAAAAGATTGAGGAACCCGCCTTGAGCGATTCAGTTCCCCAATTTTATATTGAGAATTATTAGGCGTAAGGCTGGTTTTTGAACCAAATTTTAAATCTCTTGACCACTTTCTTATTATCACTTTCGTATTCAGTCTTATATATGGATTTGTTTTATGGGGGATTTTACATCATGACGACAAAATAGATATGCTCAATTCACAAACAGAAAAACAATGGGTAGGTTCAGTTCAGAAATGCTTGGGAAGTTTTATGGGAAATTTCGATCAACTTTGGAACTGGTTAGTTCGATTTCACGCCCATTCTAGAGGGAACCGCTTAGTCACGGTTTCAAAATGGGAAATCAATTCTGACGTATAAACAATTTACCCAATTTGAAATCGATCATCCTTAAGTAAAACGTGGCAGAGTATGAAGCTAGCACACATCTTTGATCTCAAAAAGTTAAATAGAGCTGTAATATGTGAAACGAAAAATGGCTATTGAACAAACAAAAAAAAAAAACAAATCAACAATTATCGAATAACGTAAAAGGAATTGAGAGATTACGGCTTTCAAAAGTTAAACCCTTACCCCCATTCGGACTTTGTAGCACTGAACCATATATTATTATGATTTCTTTCTGCATCTTTCCAAAATAAAAATAAAAAATTATTTAAAAAAATACTAAACACATTACATTGGTACCGGTTCAATCTAAATCTTGTTAATTGGACCAATTTGGTCTTAAACATTTTTCCAAATATGCCAATCAAGTCCATCCACTCAATTTTGACCATACATCGTCGATGTGCTAAATCATTCATTTCCGTAAAAAAAAAAAAAAAGGAAACATAACAAATGCAAATAGAGTTATGGGCACTGGACTTTCAAACAGGAGGAGCTAAAATAGGACACACGGGGTGATGACCCGGTAAATGACACTAACAGAGCAAGTCTATCGACCCGCAGACATATGAATGTAAAAGAAGGTCTCGATCAGCAACGGTGGATGCAATGGCAATTCTGTTGTAAGGTGGGCAAAAACTTCACAGTGGCAATTCCTTTTCTGCCTTCCCAATCAGGTGGCCAGTTTGACGTGTTTCTGCATTTGTTGGGCCCTATACTTTTCTCCGAAAATTTTAGGGCCCATTACCTAAACCCGTCAATTAGGTGGATCGGGTCGAAAATGATCCAACCCAGATAGATCCGTTTAACCCGTTTTTTTTTTTTAATCTATTTCCATACATGTAAATTCAGTTACTCGGATACGACCCGATACACAACCAACTCATACTCGACCTACCCAACCCAATATAGGGGACACTCTCATATGCAAACTGTGGTGAGAGCACAGAATAAGTAAATGCGTGATCGAGCGAGAGAAAATGAAGAGAGATTCGTAGAGGCGGTTTGGATCTAAATAAGTCGCGAACCCATTATGCACCCCGTATTATAAATAAACCCATTATTGAATATAAATAACCCATATAACGACTTACCTCCTTGGATAACAAAATGAATGCGGAGCCCGTTCCAATTGCTTCTCCATCTTTTCTCGCTCTGCTATCTTCCCCTCTGAGACGGGCTGGGAGGTGGCGGCGCACGTTTTTATGACCCGTTTTTCTTAACGGGTCTAATGATATTGACTCGGGCTCCTGCTTGGTCTGATGTGGGCGGGTCTAGTCGGACCAGGGCATTCGGATCTGGCAGGCATTTTAAGCCCGGCCCGACTAGAGGAAATTTTGCATGAGTTCCTTCAATGACACGGGCGGGCCTCTTAAGCGGGCCCATGGTCCATCCGTGGAGCTAATGGATCTTACACCCACCGATGACGAACGAACCAGAGCCTAAATATCGTCGAAAGTCCCTGGCCTGAACAATTAAGGTTCAGTTGAATGATTTAAAAATTATTCCTTAAAATAATTATATTACACGAAATAATCAATGAATGAATTTTTTCATCGTCAACGATAATTTATTTATCTAAATATTTTCGTGAACGATGAATGTATTTTTCGTTCATTTATTTTCGTAAGCGATACAAACCATTATTTTAGGAAAACATTCTTTATTTTATTCATATTTCTGCGAAATAACCAAAGCCTAACGATGTGTTTGTCTTGGAAAAAACTTCATGATAAAAGAAAATGCTTTCCATAAAATCATTTTCTTGAAAAATATTTTCCCTTTCTTAAGTGAGGGAATTCATATCCAAAATTTAAACATGAGGAAAGCACCATGAAAGCCGTAAATCTATCGCATTCGTGTCAATTCAGCCTAGACATTTTATATTTGTGCTGATTGAATACATCCGGTCAATTTTGGCCTGAAATCTTTGACCTAGCCATCCTACGTGGCTTGCTAGCACTAACGAGGACATTTTAACTATTTATTTAATGAAATTGTATTTGTTATTTTTTTTTGTCTCTTAGCTTTTATTCATGTAAAATTCGGCTTACCCATGCCCAAATCTAACAAGGTCACTGGGGAGGATGAAATTAAAAAAAAATTAAAAATTCAATTCTCAAAAAATATATTATTAAAAAAATCCACGTCAACGTGGTCATACTAGGTAATATGGTCGACGTCCAGATGGTGATATCCTGTTAAAATTGGACGGATTGACTCAATTGACACAAAAATGCAAGCAAAAGGTTTAAGACTAAATTGGCCAAACTAAAAGGTTCAACACCGAATTGCATCAATGCAATAGAGTTAGGATTTTTTTTTTTTGTACTTTTCTCCTTTAAACATGCATATTTTCTTTGACCGTAAATGCTTTTCTAATTGACTGATTATTTTCAAAAATCAGACCATTGAAAGTTCAAAAAAACTAATTTCGAAAAACATTCTTTCATTCAAACAAATGCATCCTGACCGTGTGATTTTCTGCTGCGTGTTGATTGAGTTTGGCGTCCAAATTATATAGGACGAAGTTATTATGTTCCAAATAAGCGTAAGCTAAATGGACCGAGTTATCACTGGTCGTTGATCTGAACCAAACCGTAAATTGGGTTCGCTTGCTCGGTTCTCTCGTGCCATCGTATTAATTGGAAGATTTTGAATCAAAATTCTGGAACTCCCGATTGTCACTTGATATGGAGTGGTTGAGAACCAGAGCTAATTTCATTAAGGAATAAGTATGATCCGGATGGGTGATTCCTATCCTAAAATCGAGAATCGTCCACTAAGGATTGATTCCAAAAAATTGAAACTGTTCAAATGCATGGAACCGATCTCACCAAGCAAATGTAGCTAATTGAGAGTGAGAGAGGGAGGCGATGTATGGTTGGAGGCACGGCCACGAGTTAATGGGAGTTGAGAGTTGAGGCTGTGAGTCGAGGCCATAAGTCGAGAGACAAAGGTGAAAGTGAGAATTTGCGACGAGATGAGCAAGATTCAAATTAGGGATTTAAATTTTTTTAAATTATATATTAAATAATCTATTTGATATATTACCGGTTTGCTCCGAATGTGCGGGTGGGTAGTTCGACATTCGGCAACCGGACTAGTTCCTACCAGTTCCCTTAGGAATCGTCGGTTCTAGACTAATCCGATCTGGTTCCAAATGGCTTCTGATTTCTTTGCACATCCTAATGTCATTTGTATTGTTCTATACTATTGTGTAAGATAGGGCGCTGCTTATTTTTCAAGGATCTTGATTATCCTCGTTAATTATCGTGCTTAGGTTAATAATAAAGATGCTCAAAATTAAAATCACATATCTTGCTATGCAGTTTAATTTTACGATCACTATTTTTTTTTTTTTAAGATTTATCAATAACAAGAACAGTTCAGTTACGTCAATAATTCGACAATCTTCTTGAACCGATCCAATCGGAAGAGACAAAACAATTGCAATTTCCAGTTAACTTTATGCTCAGGGGTGATGCGATGCCGCAACTTGTAAAATCTCGTTAAATTTCTGTATCTATGAATCCACCCGATGATCACTTTGCTCGATTCAAATTCGCATCTTCAGTTGAAAGCATAACGGGAACGAAAACATGCAGAGGGGCACGACGATACCACGATACACGATAGGCAATCGCGTAGATAATAATCTCGATTACGACATAGCTAACTCGAGAAACTAGAGGCCGACGTATAGAGAATACCATTACGAACACACGAGAAATAAAATAAAAAAAAGAGTAAAAAAAAATGAAAATGAAAATGAAAAATACAATGAAAAAGCAGCGTATAAATACGCCGAACAGGGTCCTCCATTGCTTTCACCTCTGTGTCGCCTCTTCCTCTGCTTCCTGTTCCTGCGATCTGATCTGCTTTTTTCTTTTTCCCTCTCTTTTTCGAGGGTTTTCTTTCATTTTCTTCTTTTCCTTTTTTTTTTCATTTCCTTTTTTTTTCCTCCTCGTTTTTCGTCGATTTTGCTCTTCGTCTCCGCATCTCCTGCGACACCGAAACCCTAGGGGTCCGATTTTTTTTTTTTTTTTTGGTTCCGTTTTTTGCATAATAGATAATCGGGGGATTGGAAGATGCAGCAGCAGAGGCTTCTGAAGCAACACTCGATGATGCAGCAGTCGCTTTACCATCACGGTCTTCTAGCTGCTCCTCAGGTAATTTTGATTTTGTCCTCTTGATTTTGGTAGTTACTGGTTTTCGTGGCTTGCTTTTTTCGGGCTTTGATTTTTTGGCGTCTTTGTCGGAGCTGGGCGGGATGAGGTTGCGACTGTGATGGACGGGCATTCTTAGGGTTTTTGATTTTTTGGAGAAATTTTCAGGGAATGAGTCTGCCCCAGTGTAATGCGTGGGGTGGGTGTGATGACTTGGGGGTCGTTCTTGTCTCTCTCGTCAGGTTTCGTCTGGTTGTCGATCAATCCGAGTTTTTGCTGTGTGAGAAGCTTCTGTATGATAGTCTATTTCCGGTTAAATTATTAGCGTGTCGCCCAGCAAGACTAATTCCTATGATGGGTGTTAGAATTTCTTCTCTCTCTCTCTCTCTCTCTCTCTCTCTCTCTCTTTAAATTATAAATTTGAAAGCTTTAGGGTGGATTGAAATGCTGGTGATGTTTGTCTTATAGTTTAGCATTCATTGAAGGGAATGACTAATCCACTGGCTATGCGGAGCTCCTCTTGTCATTTTGGTGCAAGAATTTTATTTTATTTTATTTATTTATTTATTTTGTGTGTGTTTTTTTTTGTGTGGGGGGGGGGGGGGGGGGGGGGTGGTGAGCTTGCAATTACACTGGATATAAATGTGACAATTCTTCATTCACTAGGACTTTGTTCGGTTGAGTTTGGTTTTTTCCTCTTTTTATGGTTATGGATTTTTGACATTTGGTCTTTTAGCAGATAGAGCCTATCCTGAGCGGAAATCTGCCACCTGGGTTTGACTCGACTACATGCCGCAGTGTGTGAGTGGCTCTGTATAAATTCCTTTTAGTAGCTTCTTAGCTCTTCTTTTCTGCTTGTCAGCTATTTTTTTCTCTCATTAACGTCTTTCAGCATCTTTTGGGTGGCTGCTACACTTATTTGTGCCCTTAAATTGGAGGAATGATTCCTCAATGAAAACTAAATATGGCTATGCAGCTGAAAAAGTCATTAATCAAGTCAGGACTTGATTAATTTTTCAGCCCGAGTGATTCCAGAGATTCTATTTCTCACTTTCTTGCTATGATATGTTGTTAAGTCATCTTTAACTTTGCACCTTTTCATTAGTAATCTTTCTGGATTTCTCATTTTCTCTCTTTTTACCTGATGATATATTGCAGGTATGTTGGAAACATCCACCCCCAGGTCGCAGAACCCCTTCTTCAAGAGGTTTTCTCAAGCGCTGGACCTATTGAAGGATGCAAGCTAATTAGGAAAGAGAAGGTTAGTTTTTGTTTTTCCATCCCTGTGGCAACCTTTGCAACTTGAGGATGTCAAGAAACAGACTTGCATATGTTCCCTTAGGGAATTCTTCAGAGGAGTTGAACCTAGTGTAGTCAAAAGTGCACAGGGCACACGCCTAGGTGCAAAAACGAGGTGAGGTGATGGCCTTCCACCTTGTTCCCGTAATAAGGTGCACGACTTTCTTGCCTAAGCCATCCGGCGCACGGGGCGCGAGGCCCTTGTCTGATGCAAATTGTGTGGAAACCCGAAGGAGTCTTTCTTTGAAAGAGATTTATCCTTCTATTTCAAAAAGAGAGACCCAAACAGGGACCCCAAAATAGAATAGAGCAATTCTTAAACCTAGACGAAATTGGTGTTTGTCTTTGTTTTCTTTCAAGTTGTATGACATTATGTTTGGGTTACTTTACACTCCATCTCTATTGCTAAGTGCACACTTTTCTTGCACATCATCTATGACTTAGGTATAGTTTATATTTTTATGTAAAAGTTAATCTTATCTGAGACTGTTACTCCTAACAAGTTTTGCTTTATAGTGCCTCGCTTCACTGGACGAGCGCTTTTCCGTCCCCTTCCATTTTAGCCGTTTTAGGGTTCTAGTGCCTTAAATGCGCTTATGCCTCTGACTACACTGGTTGTACCTGGATTTGGTTGTGGAAAATTGTCTGGGATTTGTAGTAAGGCTAGTGGCCACTGCTTAGCTTTTGTTTTGACGGAGCTTTTCGCGGTTTGATTTGTTGGTAGTGGCTCACTGCATTGATTTTTGGTTTAATTGTTGTACTTTTGTAGTCATCATATGGTTTTGTGGACTACTTTGATAGAAGATCTGCTGCCCTTGCCATTGTGACTCTCAATGGAAGGCATTTGTAAGTCCAGAAACAAATAAAGCCCACTTTATTCCTTCTCTTTTTCCTTGTATGTTGATGATTTGTTTGCAGGTTTGGACAACCAATCAAAGTCAACTGGGCGTATGCTAGTAGTCAGCGAGAGGACACATCTGGTATGTGGTAGAATGAATACATCCTGTACTTAGTATGTCCACAGCATAGGACACTAGTATGTTTCTGGCATGCACATGATAAGTGTCTTCTTTCAATGCAGGGCATTTTAATATATTTGTTGGTGATTTGAGCCCAGAGGTTACAGATGCGACATTGTTTGCTTGCTTCTCTGTTTATTCAAGTTGTTCGTAAGCTCCCTGCTTTGCTCCTTTATATGTTCTTTTGCATGTTTGCAATCTTTTGGTGATTTTGACTTGGAAGATATCCACATATGCAACTTATGATTGAAAGAATGTTGTATGCATATTGATGTTACTCAACTTTTTGCAGAGACGCAAGGGTCATGTGGGATCAAAAGACCGGGCGTTCCAGAGGATTTGGTTTTGTCTCGTTCCGTAATCAGCAGGTACATAGTTCAATTTCTTTGGTAATGTTTCTTTTGCTCTACAAATACACTCCATCCTTCTTAAAAGGCGTGCTTTCTAATCACGGTGTAATGTTCTTTATACATGATTTGACACTTTTTTTAAACAGGAGGCTCAGAGTGCAATAAATGATTTGAATGGTATGTGAATCCCTTGCCAATTCTTTTATATTCAATTTATTTTTCTGTTCTGGCTCATGTTTATAATTTGGTTTGAGGAAATATTTGGGGGGTTGGACCTTTTAGGTACTTCTTTATAGGAAGAGTAATCTTTGTCTTCGTATGATAATGTATTCTTTTTTTTTTTAATTAGGCTATCTTATTTAGATATGGCTTGAACTAGCATCTCTTCCCTTAATGAAACGAGTGTTAAAATTTAATTCTGGTTGTTCAGTATTGTTTATAGTTGACTGGCATTTATGGTATCAACATTCAATTTATTCACGGGTGTTCACTGATGGCAAAGCATCAAGTGTCCATGATTGATCGACATACTCAATATCAAAATGCCTTTCTCCTTTTATTCATTCAAGTGGAATGGTGGAGGGAGGGATGGAGGAGCATTTTATGATTCTTTGCTTTTGGCTATTGTGACTATCACTTTGGAAAGTTAAACTGATAGTCTGTATATTGTGTTATCCTCTAATTACATGGGATTACTTTGCAATCGACCCATTTTTAGTTCTTTGTTTCTAATTTCTGTACAATGCAATTCATCCATTTTAATAATGCAGGAAAGTGGCTTGGAAGCCGTCAAATACGTTGTAACTGGGCGATGAAGGGTGCTAGTTCAAATGATGATAAACAGAGTGATGCCAAAAGCGTGGTCGAGCTAACTACTGGAACATCAGGTAACCTTTTTTGGATGGTGTGTATAATTCTATTAGATTCTATAGGATGCTCTTCTTAACTTTTATTCTGGGTGGATGTAGCTAATCCTGAGATCTTGATAGCTATGTTGGGATTGGTGTAGTTACACAGAAGTACGATTCATTTAGAAGCCAATAGACATTGGTTGTTAATTTGCGGTGCTTAATAAGCTGTTCATGATTTGGTTCTTCTGCATGCCGGGTCAAATAATTTGTCATTCTCTCCCTCTGCCAAACCACTAGGCCCGATGCCCTTTTAAGTTTGTCATGTTACTTTCCAAGTGTGAGGTGGTAAGTCTGTTTTGATTTATTTTTTTCTTTTTCATTCTCCTTCCATCCTGCAGATGATGGTCAAGAGAGGAATAGTGATGATGCTCCAGAGAACAATCCCCAATATACAACTGTTTATGTTGGCAATCTTGCTCCTGAGGCAAGGATTTGGTCCCTTTTTTTTAGACCATTCTAAGTTTTTTTGTCTTTTGTCTTTTCCCCCTCTTTTCTTGGTGATCCATTGACATTAGCTACATCTTTTTCGTCTTTCTCTTGCTTGGCTTTTTTCGTCTTTGGAGAGAAAGCATTTTGTGTTGTTTCTGGCTAGGACCATCCGAAGTCATGTTGCTCATGTTCAGATCAAAATTTTCTCAGTAGGCTTATTCATGTCAATGAAGCTCATGTAGTGTAGAACATCTAACCTCATGGGGATGACGGATCTAAAAATAGTGGAAGGTTCTAGAAACTGACCCACCCGGTGCTGAGTTTTGCTTTGATTTCTCAGTGTGCGATATTGTTTCGGTTGTATTTGATTGCCAACTGGATGGCAAATGTCATGATTCACTAGATCTGTCAAACTAGAGGATACTAGAGCTAATTCGTCTGCTTTTTAATTCTTCTTTAACCTCATATTGGTGATTTTGCAGGTCACTTCAGCTGATCTGCATCGTCATTTTCATGCCCTTGGTGCTGGGGTCATAGAAGATGTGCGGGTGCAACGCGATAAAGGTTTTGGGTTTGTTAGGTACAGCACACATGCTGAAGCTGCACTGGCCATACAGATGGGAAATGCTCGCATTCTCTGTGGTAAACCAATCAAGGTATTTAGATATAAAAGTTAGTTTTAATTTTGATGTATTCCGCACTTTTCCTATGCTTAAAATTTTCTGGTAGGATAAATCAGCATCTCATCTCCACACTTGAACTGCTAGCCCATTTCATGGGTCCGAGCCTTTCTTATTCTACAGCTGGATAAGTTGTTGAGGCATGTCTCTCATGCAAGTGATACATTCATGAAAAAGGTTTTTAAGACATTGAAAGATTTGAATCGTTGAAGAATAGGAGCACTATTGAGCAGGCTAGAATTGAAGAATAGGATCATGTTCGTTGGTAGCTTGTTAATGACCTCGGAGTCATCCCCAAAGTAGGAAAGCTAGTTTCCTTGCATACATCAGTACGTATATCTTCTTCCTTGGTGGACCTGTCCTATTTATCATCTGCGATATCCTACCGAGTTGAATGACAACTGGAATCTACTAACGCAACTGCCTTTCTTTGCCCAATATCTCCTAATGTGACAAGCACATTGGGCATGGATGGTACATCAAAGATGGACAGAGATTGTTTGTTTGTTATTGCACTTTGCTTATGTTGCCTAACTTCAGTGTGGAGCAGATATATGTTGTCACTATGCTTGACGTGAATGATGGCTTGATTAAACGACCTCTATTTCTTGCAGTGCTCCTGGGGTAACAAGCCAACTCCCCCGGGAACGAGTTCCACTCCCCTTCCACCACCAGCTGCTGCCCATATACCAGGTTTTTCAGCTGCTGACCTGGCTGCTTATGAACGGCAGATGGCTCTAAGCAAGATGGGTGGCATGCATGCCCTTATGCACCCTCAGAGTCAACACATGCTCAAACAGGCAGCCATGGGGATGGGTGGTGCTGGAGCCAGTCAGGCAATCTATGATGGCGGGTTTCCGAGTGTTGCGACAACCCAGCAGCTCATGTATTACCATTAGTTCATGAGACGTGATTCTCCCTACTGTACAATGATCCGGAAGCAGAAATAAGTCTCGGCAGAACAAAGAACAAGTGTTTGGCGTTTTACTTCGTTAATACTGTATTTGCTACCTGTAGGATTCAGATTGCTTAACTTGTGCTTCGCTATGACGATTAGTCGACTGTTGTGGTCATCGCCGCTATTAACTCTTGCTTTGGTTAGTTTTAATTTTAGAGTTAAATGCTTGGCTTCAGCTTTATCTGATCGGAGCTGGCGACTTCCAAGAAAACTTTTGCTATGTTGTGCGGTTAAATTCCAACCTCTCTGGCGGATAGAAGTTGTTGAATGTTCCATTTAGATCCCGCCGATGCAACGCACGCTGGCCAGCGAATCTGGGAAAAAACACTTGATCGTCGTGAACTAGAAATTGTCTCAGGTAAGTTTAAACGGGTTATTGTATCTGAAATTCGTATTGACGAGGACGACTGCACCAAATTAAGTATACCCTGCACCAGGAGTGAAATAAGAAAGACTCCCAGACGCTATCGGAAGTTCGATTCACTTCATTTCGTCTTTTGAGCCCGTGATTCTCATTACAGAAGTTGGAGCTCTACTCTTACATCCGAGCAAAATTTCCCTCCTCTCTTATATAGTATTTCTTCGCAAAAACCAAAGCTAAGATCAAGCTCTCGTATAGTCGTATAATGCCGTCTCTATGTACGAGGTTGTTTCCCATCTTCCGGGTTTCGGCGCCCGCATGCCTCAAGCCACCTAAATCGCAACAATCCCAGTCGAGAACATCCGGTCCTTCGTGTACGGCGAGCTCGAAAGGTCGGCCGCTTTCGACGCCTCGTTCCTGCATTTCTGCTCTTTCCGCTCGTCCGTAGCTATATGCCTCGATCTGCACTCGGTGCTGCAGAATGCTGTCTCTCCCCTGCTCATCACAGAAACGGAACGAACGTTCAATCACCCGAATCGGAAAGATGGCGGAATTGATAACTTCATTGCTCTTGAAGTCAACGCTAGATTGGAAAAAACAAGAGAGAGAAACGTCGGATCTCTATAATACCTGTACATGTAGATGTCTCTGTCATGGAGTTTCTTCCCACACAAGTGACATGAACTGAGGAAGTCCAGCATCTGAAAGACTGGAACGTCTTCTTCTTCTTCTTCTTCTTCTTCTTCACGCGTGATCCTTGACGATGGCTCTCTGAAAACACCACGGTCGCCGACCGGGACACCATCACGATAAGACCTCTCGGGCTCACTCGGCCAATCCATACCCCCATCGTAATACACCTTGGTGAAGGACTTGTTGGGTCCATGACAAGTCACGGACGTGTAGTTCTCCAAGCGATCACCCACCTCCATGTCCTCGAAGCCTCCACCGACCCGGGCGGCGCGGCCGAGGCACCGGAGGCCGCCGCACACGCGGCGCGCCCCGGAGGCCTCGCCGCCGGAGGATCGCCCGAGAGCCGCCACGATGCCGAGCCCGACCCCGCCGAGGTCGTAGCCGCCGCCCCTCGGGCCCCTGGGCGACTGAGTCTTGAAGTCGAAGGGGGTCCTCGGGCTCCCCGCGGGGTCGGAGTGGGGGCCGGCCCGGCCGGCGCCGGATATCAAGAGGTCCGACAACTTCCCGATGAAGGGCCTTTTTCCCAACATGGCCATGCCGAAAGATTTTGGAGATTTGTGGAGAACTGGGGCTTGACGAAAGATGGGGTTCTTGTTCTCCCGACGAGGAAGCGACTTGGAACCTCCCCAATCCAATATATGATGGCGGGGGAGTGGTTAGAGCGAGCCCATGGTTTGGGCACACAGGCATCCCTTCTCCATCATAAGACCAATAAATCAATTTTTTTTTACAAAAAATGCGGATTCGAACATTATTTTTAGTAAAAAAAAAAGGTCACTTGTCAGTGGGGCCACGACGTCTCATAACGTCTGTGTCCCAAATGATTGGGACGTTTGCTTTGGGGGGATGGGTGGATTTGACCCGCCCGTGGGGGGACCCACGACCAGCGCGACGCGCATGGGGGGGGGGGAAGATGCCAAACCCATCGTCGCCGTCCGTCGGTGGAGGCGTGGCGCGGATCTGGTGGGTGCGGGGCGCATAAGTCCCGCTGAAACTGTGGGGGCCCAGCTCCCTTTAGGGTTTTTGGAAAAAGGCAAAAGGGTGGGGACAGGGGCGTGGGGCCCGATTGCATAGCTTTTGCGACCCCTTGGGTGTTCGCTTTAGTGACGTGACTTTTTGGTTTTCGCTTGTGATGTCACTGTTTGACGACTCTTATTTGTTTTGGGGGACCCCACGACGCTAGAAGAAGCTTGTATCTATTGCTGGAAAAGGGTATGCTATCGGGGAGTGATTCTTCTATACTCTTCGGAAGGTACCGTGCCCCTGTAATACGTCACCGCGATATGCAATGTGGTTCCCGAATGGATGATCTATAAACTATTATATCATTAGATTCAATCTAGTCCATAGAGTCGATCGGTTCTAAGATGGGTGGTTCCCACCCTAGGACCGAGAGCCGCCCTCTAAGAATCGGCTTCGCAAAATACGAATCGTGAATCACCCGCTCGTTTTATGAATCAATTCGAGAACCGGACCACTGGTCCGGTACGATTTCCCGTTAGATCTCGGTTACTGTCCTATCGAGCGCCAATATCAATTGAAAAAAAAATGGAATCAATCCTAGCGACTGAAGAAGGAGGAAAGATTAAATCGACATATCACGTATCCATAAAGCTTCAAGTTTTTGGTCTTGTTTGTTTCACCAAAACTCGAAGTATGTGAAGCAGAAATAGCAAACATACCCAAGATGTTTCTTTGATTTGTATTTACCAACTTTTGTTTGTACTTTTCCTTGGCTGGACATATAAACTTGCTGCGTTTCGCCGTTTGAAATTAAAACAAATAATAAAAAGTACAAAGTGAAAGATGAACTCTGGTGCCATCTAGCACAATGACATTGGTGAACCATGAAGGCAAGCAATGGTGAAGGCTGTATTAGAGTTAAAAAAAAAATGACAATAACAAGAACGATGTACATACTAACATTCAAAGGGGCACCGAAAATTCATAGAGATCAACCATGAAAGACAAGTAGGGCATAAATAATAGAAAGAGACGTTTGCAACCCAAAGAACAAGAATTAGGACCCATATCAATACACTGATCCAGTATCGTCTGCTCTTTCAGTCGTGGTAGACTAATATTAGAGTCGTCAATTTCTACAAAATCACTGAACTAAATTAGGCCTTATACTGATTTCCGTTATTTTCCCTTCGGTGAATAGAGCAGGGTCTGGACTCTGGAGCCTTTGAAGGAGATGACTTTAATTAAAAGAATATATATATTTGTATTATATAAAGAGACTGGTTCGGCTAGGCCGGTTGAATGGTTTCTATCTGAAAATCGCGAACCCAATTGGTTTTAGAAAATTGAAACTTGAAACCGGAGACGGTTCCATTCAAAATCAATCGGTTGAGTACGATCCGATCTGATTTGGATAGATCGTGATTTTTTTTTTTTGCTCATCCCTACTAGTCCTCGTATTATCTAGTCTAGGGATCAAAAACACATCAAGTAAATCGAAAATTCATGAATCAAATTGTATATAGGGCTAAAGTTCAGGGCCACAATGAGTAAACTAAAAGTTCAGGGAATCGAATTACATATCGGAGTAAAGTTTAGGGGCTATTTGTATCACTCTTCCAATAGATGTCAGTCAGCCTCAATGGTTATGGTCTTTTTGCTTTTTCCCAGTCCGATGGTGAGAAGCCCACGAGATACCTACCGTGCCTCCTCGGGATCATAGAACCGCCCATGCTATCGTGGCACCTCTTTCATCTGACTGTAGATGGGAAAAATTTTCCTCCATCTTCTTCCTCCTGTCTCTGCAAGATCGGGTGCTCTCCACGTTTTTTTACCTTTCAGCCATTTCATATTGGGCATGGGAGGAGGAAAGAAGCTTTTACTTTTAACCCCTGTAGGAGCATGAAAGTAAGAGCCCTTTTTTACAATCCACATGAAGGGGAATTCCCCTTTGTTGGGATTGGAAACGGAAAAGGGGAAGCTTTGATTTTAGTTTGGGTCCTTTAGCTTTTGACATTGAATTTTGAGCGTCAAAGACACGTGTATTTCAAATGAATTGGCCAAATTAGTTTCGATTTCAAGGTTTAATTCCATATTTACCAGCACACACACACTCTCTCTCTCTATATATATATACACAAATAAGTTTCTATGTAAAATCGCATTTCAAAATTGCAAAAACGAATTTATTCCCGTTCGATCGCGAATCCGTCGATTTTGGTAGCGGTATGATGTCGTTGATTTGAGCCGTCGGGGCATCTTTTGTTTGTGCTTTTATCGAAGTGTTGCGTGATTTGATGGAGGGCCACACGTTGCGATTTCTTTGTATTCAAATTCGTATTTCTTTACCTTCTCTACGTCTCGCCCATCCGTACCTACAAATGACAAATGCGGTGGCGATGGCGATCGAGGGGCATTTGAGTAATCTTGGTAAATTCGAGCAGGCAATAATGTCCAACAGGGGTTTACTATCCAACCTGTTGCTTTCACGTTCGGGGTCCTACCAAGTTCCAAGTCTACAAGTCACTCGTAGAGGTCGACTCACGTGACAGCCGACACATGTCGGGAATCCGATGGTGGTCCGAGGACGATGTCACGTGAACCCGAGTTAACCCGGCCGACAGGGCAACCGAGTGGAAAGCTACCCTCCACAACACGCGCGACTCAATTTGTGGTTCGTACAAGCGTAGGGACGCCGACAACATTCTCCCTCCATTCCAATGTGTAATGAATTATTTTTATGCCTCAAAGATTGAAAAGGAGTTCGCTCCATCGCAAGTTCTCGGAGCAATTCTATCGTAATTCCCATCGCCAGCGGCATCTGACGGAGAAATTTTCGAGTGCCTTAAGAAGACGTCGCCGTGACTTCACATGGTCCGCCAAGCACAAATCTTCAAATGTCACATGCTCTCGAACCGACCTATTTTTCTTTTTTCTTGAATAAAAAAAAAAAGGAAAACTCATCGAAATGTCGTAGATAGATGCTATCGACATATCACGGGCCCCGGCGAGTTCGCTCTAGGAATCCTAAATGTTTCTCGAAATTATTGATCCCAAAGCAAAAGCATCTCGTGGAAATTCTCAGTGTGTGGTCATGGGAAAGGCTAGCCCATTGTTAGAGAAGATGTACGCACAATCTCAAAAAAATTGCTAACCGGAGGCGCTTTAGTGAGAAGATATGTGACTTGAGATTATGATTACGACAGGGGTTTAAGAAGTTGCGAAAAATGGACACCCAACAAAGTGCACAACCAAGTAGGTGTGACACCAAATTCCTGCGTAAGTTATTTTTTTTTGCAGCTTGCATTTTTCATAGTCATTATCGATGAGAGTAGGAAAACTGGGGCTTGATCACCAAATATTTGACAATATGCAGAAAATGGTTGACGTATTTTGTGAAGCCGGCCCAACAATCCTGGGCGACCCGTGGAACGATGAGAGACGAGTGGGCGGGCCTATTCGTGGCTAAGAGAGGCGACATAAGGTACAACAGCGGGATCGGGAGACGGGATAGCGGGGACATGGGATACGGGGACAGTGCATCGCGCGATGCTGAGTATAGTGTTATTTGAACGGACGTAAATTTTCTTGTTTGTTCTAAGAGGGTTAGAGTAAGCTTTAGCTATGTCATGCAATATGTTGATTCCGCATGATTGATCGTCCCTTGCACAATATAAAGAAGTGTTTGGATATGGCGAATTGTCCTGGCATAGGACCCTATTGTTCTCACATTGGGCGATGCCGTCTATGTGGACTTAGGGAAACAAAAGTATGAACCAACGACACGTGTAATCCAGTACAGCACGGAGGACCGGGAGTGCGGCCCCGCCCGAAAGCGCAGCGACCCGCCACACAGAAGTCCGCGGCCAGTCAGGGATAAATGAGGGATTCGTCCCCGGTGAGTGAAAATGCCTCGCTAGCGCCCAATGAGACGGGGCGGCGGGCTGTCCGCTTCGTGCGGGGCAGCGCCATCCGAGACAAAATAGTTTTAGATCTTTATTAAATATGGTCCACTAATTGTGTGTGTTTCCCGTTCCCTGCGTCACGCTCATCCACATATCTGTTCCCGCTCTTCGTTCATTGTCAATAGTCGAAGAACCAATACTAACCACATTATCCGACCGCAGGCATGTGGCCCTTTCACCTGGGTGAACAGGTAAATCCGTTGTTCGTTTTTTTTTGCATTAGCACCGTCTACCATTCTTCCGATTCGATCAGATAAGTATCATCAAAAGAATACAGCCGA